>CACVCL010031846.1:0-24657 GCA_902729485.2 Mus minutoides | reverse complement strand
TTGCCCTCAGCCTTACTCTTCAGCAGCCAGAGAACAGTGCACAGAGTACAGTGCACAGAGTACAGTGCACAGAGTACAGCGCACAGAGTACAGCGCACAGAGTACAGCGCACAGAGTACAGCGCACAGAGTACAGCGCACAGAGTACAGTGCACAGAGTACAGTGCACAGAGAACAGTGCACAGAGTACAGTGCACAGAGTACAGTGCACAGAGAACAGTGCACAGAGTACAGTGCACAGAGTACAGTGCACAGAGTACAGTGCACAGAGAACAGTGCACAGAGTACAGTGCACAGAGTACAGTGCACAGAGTACAGTGCACAGAGTACAGTGCACAGAGTACAGTGCACAGAGTACAGTGCACAGAGTACAGTGCACAGAGAACAGTGCACAGAGTACAGTGCACAGAGTACAGTGCACAGAGAACAGTGCACAGAGTACAGCGGACCTGGTGCAGCCTATGGTTGGTGTCTCCCAGTGAGCCTCATGAAATAAAAAACTGTCAGTCTTGGTGGCACCTGCCTTTAATCCCAGCACTCAGGAGGCAGAGGCAGGCAGATCTCAGTGAGTTCCAGGACAGCCAAATAGTGAGACCCTGTCTCAAAAACCCAAAATGCTTTATTTTATTTTAAGTAGGGCCTGTCTGGTTTGAAACCTGGAGTGTATCCTGGGTAGCGCCCCTGTACTATGAACTTTTGGCCATATCACAGTTCTGCCCTGAATCAACCTTTGACTTAACCCCTCACCGTCCTGGGCCTCAGTTTTCCCACTTCTCCCTGAGGATAGCTAAACTCACCTCAGAGCTGTGGTGCCCAGGATAACACATAACTTATTTGGTGGCTACAGTCTCCCTAGCTGGCATCCCAGGCTTGTCTCTCAGTCCACAGTCAACAGTGTTAACGATGGATAGAAATGTGGCTTGTGGGAGCCGGCCTGCTGGAAAGCCAGCCCCCTTCAGGGCTCTCCACGGCAGCCAAGCCTGACAGAGAGGAGCTAGGTGTCTCCTCTTATCCCAAGAGCAGTCACCTACAGAGTGAGAACATCCTCGAATGCTCTTATCAAAACATAAACAAATACAGGTCCTGCCAAGCACTGAAGGAGGAAGGCTGGGAAAACAGGCTTGCCACCCTCGTGCCACAGCTGTGGGTAGCTGAGCTACTGTGACAAGGGTTGACTGAACCACTCCGACCTTTGAACGCCATCTCTGGATCTCTGGTCGATGCTCAGCAACTCTGTGAGTGCCCCTGGAGGGGCTACAGGATCCAACCCAGCACTCGTAGCTATGCAGGGAACTTCTGGCTGGCAACTTTATGGTGTAAATCCATCCCTGGACACTAAATGTGTGCGTATCTGTATGTACATGTAAGCATGTTTAGCCTGCAGTTTGAGCCTTACTGATCGGGGTACACCTTTTACTTGATAACCCTTGAACCCCCATGAGGCCAGCACACCTAGGCCTGGGTGACTGTCCGAGAAAGGTATCTTTGACTTCCACTCCTTAGCCATTATCCCCAGCACATGCTGAGGACCAGGCCCCTGAGTGACAGGTCTGGCCTGTCCAAGGCAAATGAGACAAATGCAGTGCGGGCCAGGTTTGTTTTGTTTTTGTAAAACTCAAGATGCTTAGAAGACATCTTCATTCTGTCCTCTCCCCGACCCCGTGTCTCTGTCTCTGTCTCTCTATGTGTGTGTGTGTATCTGTGTGTGTGTGTATGTGTGCTGAGGGGCAGGGTCTGTCCTTAAAACACACAGGACAAACCAGGTATGGTGGTGCACACCTTTAATTCCAGCACTCAGGAGGCAGAAGCAGGTGGATCTCCATGCGGTCTGGCCAGCTCTGGTCTACAGAGCTAGTTCCAGGACAGCTAGCACTACACAGAGAAAACCTGACTTAAAAAAACTAAAAACAAGCCGAGCGTGGTGGCGTACGCCTTTAATCCCAGCACTTGGGAGGCAGAGGCAGGTGGATTTCTGAGTTCGAGGCCAGCCTGGTCTACAAAGTGAGCTCCAGGACAGCCAGGGCTATACAGAGAAACCCTGTCTCGAAAAACCAAAAAAAAAAAAAAGAACAAAAAAACTGAAAACAAAAACAAAAGCCAGCAAGCCAACATAAAACCACAAGACAGGGGTGTAGTGGCGTGCACCTATAATCTCCGCACTCCAGAGGCAAAGGCTAGAGAGTCAGGAGTCCAAGGCCAGTCTGGGCTACGTAGCCTGGGCTACAAGAGACCCTGTCATAAGCAACCAACCAAATAAATCTGTGGTGGTGTGAGATGTTCGTCTGTGAAGGTATATTTGAAGGGCTGAGGCTATCAATCAGTGTAGGGCCCTGGGGCTGGAGAGATGGCTCAGCGGTTAAGAGCACTGACTGCTCTTCCGGAGGTCCTGAGTTCAAATCCCAGCAACCACATGGTGGCTCACAACCATCTGTAACAAGACCTGATTCCCTCTTCTGGTGTCTGAAGAGAGCTACAGTGTAGGGCCCTGGCCTAGCACCTGTGAGAGCCTCGATCAGATTCTACCCTCAGAGTGATAAAGGTAAAACAGAAAATACTTCTGACAAAGTGCAAATGTATAACCCTAGGCTCGAGCTGTCTTTGCTAGTCAGGAAGCTGAGGCAGGAGGATTGCTTGAATTTAGGCGTTCAAGGCCTGCAATGAGAACATACTGAGTTGCTGTCTATCCTTCCTGTCCATCAGAAAGCTCCAGGCTTTAAATTTTTTTTAAGGCCCAAAGCCTAGGGAAGTAACATATCGGTCCATCTTCCCCATACTGCAGTCAGGGCAGGCCAGCTGCTGGGCTGCGGATGGACGCAGCTCTGCACAGCCCCTCTGCAAAGCTCTTCCTCCCAGCTCCTTCCTCATGGGCCCAGCCTACCTATATGGCAATCATTCCTGTCTCTGCCCCCAGCAGGCTACCTTCCACACTTGCAGCCCCTCCCGAGGGGGTGGGGGCTATTACCACTGAGCAGATCCCGGACGGCCTGCCCCCCTCCGCTGCCACTACCCAGGGAAAGCCTTTCTTTACTTCCTTAGCTGCAGGACAAAGCTAAAGTCCCCACCCCCACCCAAGATCTGGAGGAGGCCACTTGAGGGTGTCCACGTGTGAGTGCCGGTCACGTTGCAAGCTTACAATTTGTGCATTTTTCTGAATTAATGTTATAATTCGACAAAATGACTTATCACCAATTAACCATTAACTTCAATTAAGAAAGAAGCATCCAACAAACAACACAGAACATGGTGCAAGGAAGTTTTCCTGCCGCTGGCTTTTAAGCGGGAATAGTAATTTATGATTGGTTGCCTGTATACAGCCGGCCGCAGGAAGAACTCAGGCAGCTGGGCTCAGATCTGGGTCAGTGTGATGGGGCTTCATTTTTTAAAANCAATTAACCATTAACTTCAATTAAGAAAGAAGCATCCAACAAACAACACAGAACATGGTGCAAGGAAGTTTTCCTGCCGCTGGCTTTTAAGCGGGAATAGTAATTTATGATTGGTTGCCTGTATACAGCCGGCCGCAGGAAGAACTCAGGCAGCTGGGCTCAGATCTGGGTCAGTGTGATGGGGCTTCATTTTTTAAAATTAACCTTCCAACTCACCGCATTCCAGAGCTCTGGAAGTTTATGCTGATTTTCTATTTTTAATGACCTTCTAATAAAAAGGAAAAAAGCCAAAGTATTAAAAGAAGATAATGTTTCAAAGTTTCGTATGTCAGATCGAGAGAGACACTTTAGGGAAAGAATGTTAAAAGATGCTACATCAGCATGCAGTGGTAGCTCAGGCCGTTAGTCCCAGCACTCAGGAGGCAGAACAGACTGGTCTGGAAGTTTATGGCCAACCTGATCTACAGAGTAAGTTTTAGGCCAGCCAAGGTGACATAATGAGACAGCTCCCTGCCCCCTCCAAAAGACACAGCCTTAATAACAAGTAAGCTAGCCATCTCTATGCAACAGGCGAAAGAAAAGACACAGCCTTAATAACAAGTAAGCTAGCCATCTCTATGCAACAGGCGAAAGAAAAGACACAGCCTTAACAACAAGTAAGCTAGCCATCTCTATGCAACAGGCGAAAGAAAAGACACAGCCTTAACAACAAGTAAGCTAGCCATCTCTATGCAACAGGCGAAAGAAAAGACACAGCCTTAACAACAAGTAAGCTAGCCATCTCTATGCAACAGGCAAAAGAAAAGACACAGCCTTAATAACAAGTAAGCTAGCCATCTCTATGCAACAGGCGAAAGAAAAGACACAGCCTTAATAACAAGTAAGCTAGCCATCTCTATGCAACAGGCGAAAGAATGAGGCAGGGCGCTTAGTCTTGCCATCACCATTTTTGATCAGAGAAGAAGGTACTGCATACAGGCTAAAGAAAAGCACGAAGCTGCAGGGCAGAGATCCAGCTCTGAACCCGTGGGCGCCTCGGGAGCAGAGAGCGGGGCTGCTGGCTGGAACACAGGTATGGCCCTTACGCTGCAGGCTTGAATTTGCCTCTCAAGCCATGGCTGCTGGTACATGCCTATCGTCAGGAAGTAGAAGCAGCAGGACTACCACAGCCTGGGCTACACACAGAGTGCAGGCCAAGCCTCAGGGTGATGCTGTGCTTCAGACATCAGAGCCTGGGGAGAGGGCTCTGCTGGTATAAAGAGCTTGCTCTGTAAGGACCCACATTTGATTTTTAAACCTATATTAAAAAGCCAGAGCCGGGCGGTGGTGGCACACGCCTTTAATCCCAGCACTCGGGAGGCAGAGGCAGGCAGATTTGTGAGTTTGAGGCCAGCCTGGTCTACAGAGTGAGTTCCAGGACAGCCAGGGCTACACAGAGAAACCCTGTCTCGAAAAAACAAAAACAAGCAAGCAAACAAAACAAACAAACAAAAAAGAGCCAGGCAGATGTGTGCACCTCTGATTCCTTCTGTGCTGGGGAGGAAGAGTTGGGATGCCTTCCTAGCCTAACAGGAAAGTTCTAGGCCAATAAGAGACCCTGTTTTAAAATAGAGTGGATGACATTTCTGAGAAATGACACCCTGGGTTGTCCTCTGCCCTCCACATGCATTCAAATACACACACATACATACATGCACAAAACCAAGTAAATTAATGGGGCTGTAAAATGGCTCAGTGGTTAAGTGCATTGACTATTCTGGTGGAGGACCCGGGTTACATTCCCAGCACCCACATGGCAGCTCATCTTCTCAGATACGCTAGTTCCAGAGGGAATCTCAGTGCCCTCTCCTGGCTTCCAAGGGTACTGCACACAGGTGGAGTACAGGCACACATGCAAGCAAAAACCCATAAACAAATACATTTTGAAAAGAAAGTCACATTTGACTCTCAGTGGTCTAGCACATCACCACCGGCTGCAAGCCCACCCAAGAAGCCTGCCTTACCATTACCAAGACACTTTGTTTTGCTTGTTTGACATGGACTTGTGGCATTCTGGGCATGTTCTACTCATGGCAATCCCCAAGTATAATGTGTGGACAACAGACTGTCTTCTCTGCTGTCTCAGCTAAAGAATAAAATTATAAAAATAGGGAAAACTAAAAGAAAAAAAAAGAGTAAGACAGGCTGTCACCAAGCTCTACCTAGGCTGGAGCAGCTGGAGTGGTCGGGACGAGGGGTGGCAGCCAGGCCAACAGGGTGTGTGGAGGGGGGATTGGCTTGACAGCCTGATATCCTGGGTCTCCCTCAGTAGATGGGCATTCTGAGAAACCTCAAATGACCTCATCATTCTGGAGTGAGGCCACTGGAAAAGACAAATCATGTGACTGCAATGGGGGGAGGGGGAAGAGAGAGGAAGAGAAAGGGGAAAAGAAGAGAGGGAGAGAGTGAAGCAGAGAGAGGGCAAGAGAAAGGGAGAGGGAGAGAAAGAGAGGGAGGGAATCCTGTCCCCAAATTCATGGGCAAAGCTAGCCCTAAAAACAACTGGAGAAACTTGACCATGTGGGGATTAACCCACTCCAGATGTGATGGAAAGAATAGAAAAAAATCTGAAGATTTTCAAATAAAAATGTTTTGGCATCATCAAAGACCATGAGAAATTGTTGAAACCCTGACTGGCTTCAGTGAAATAAAAACAGGTGCTTGTGTAGAGGAACCCACAGGAAACCCCACAAGGATGATGTGTAATTCTCAAAATGTAAAACTCTGCAGACGAAGGTGACTTGAGTGGGTGAGCCACCCTGAGGAGAGTGGTAATCTAGCTAGCTGGTGGAAGTGACCAAGAATGTGGTACAGAAATGAACAGACCTAACAAATCAAAATCAGAAGTGTGAGCGAAGAAACACAGGGCAGACCAAGACTCAAGAGAGAACAGACACGATGGCATACAACCCGGGCTGCTGAGGAGGAGAGCTGACACTTCTCAACAGCTAAAAGGAGACATAGTACGCCATGCAGGATAAAGGGATGTCCACCCATTTCAAGATATTTCAACAAAACTGTGGCACATCTGAGGATAAAGAGACAACTCTTTATCCAGATTTAAAAAACAAAAATACTGTGCTGGTTTTATGTCAACTTCACACAGCTAAAGTCATCTGGGAGGAGGGATCCTCAATTGAGAAAATGCCTCCATAAGATCCAGTTGCAGACAAGCCTGTAGGACATTTTCTTAATTAGTGATTGATTGAGGAGCACTCAGCCCATTGTGGATGGAGTCATCCCTGTGCTGGTGGTCCTGGATTCTACAAGAAAGCAGGCTGAGCAAGCCATGGGGGAGCAAGGCAGTAAGCAACACTCCTCCATGGCTTCTGCATCAGCCTCTGCCCCCAGGTTCCTGCTATGTTTGAATTCCTGTCCCGACTTTCTTCAATGGTATGAAAGCATAAGCCAAATAAACCCTTTGCTCCCCAAGTTGCTTTTGGTCATGGTGTTTCATCATAGCAACAATAACCTTAACTAAGACAGTAACTTGTGAAGAAGTAATATGTATAGTTCAGCAGATTTATTGAGGCTGAGGATAGGAATATGAAGACTAAGAGAACGAAGCCAGTGTCCTAGGGTCCTATATCCAGCTAAATTATCTTATACCCAGCTAAACTATCACCTGAGGAGTGTGGCTAAGTGGATGTGCTTAGACATGCAAATCCTGAGAAAGAGATCCTCAACTACAACCCATCCCTGAAAGAGTCACTGAAGTGTGAGCTTCAGTAGGAGGCACAGTGAACTCCTAGAGAAAGAGAAGGCCACAAGAAAAGACAGTGAACACAGGAACATGCTGGTTAATTTAACTGATTATGAACATAACAAGTTTTGTGTGGAACTAAAATTCTTGTTTGTTTTGTGTTTTGTTTTTCAAGACAGGTTTTCTCTGTGTAGCCCTGGCTGTCCTGGAACTCACTAAGTAGACCAGGCTGTCCTTGAACTCAGAGATCTGCCTGCCTCTGTCTCCAGAGTGCCATCGCCACCCTTCAGCTGAAATATTTTTTCCCTCATTCCAGTCAACCCTGCTTGCTCCGGCCTGCCCCACTCTCTCTGGCCAGCCCCCGTTCAGCCCTGCTCGCTCCAGCCGGCCCTGCTCGCTCTGCTCAGCCCCACTTGCTCTGGTCGGTCCAACTTGCTCAGTCCCTGCTCTCTCCAGTCCAAGGATTCATTTATTATTATTCATAAGTACACTATAGCTGACTTCAGACGCACTAGAGGAGGGCGTCAGATCTCATTACGGATGGTTGTAAGCCACCATGTGGTTGCTGGGATTTGAATTCATCACCTTCGGAAGAGCAGTCGGGTGCTCTTACCCGCTGAGCCATCTCACCAGCCCTTCAGCTGAAATTCTAAATAGTAACAAAGATAATGTTCCTTGAGACATTCAAGCCTACTAAAGAATACAGAAAGACTTAATAACTAGCTCCACTCTTGGTCCAAGGGTAGAGTTCCTCTTGTGTGGCTGGTTGTTGTAAGTGTTTCAGGCAGAAGAGGTGGAAAGGACTGGGAAGCCAGACACAGGGCAAGGAGTGTGATTCTTCTTCTGGTCTTCTGAGCACTGAGAGCACTAAACACTCTCCTCATCCACACTCTGCAGGCTCGTGGCACCTTATGAATGTGTGAATTGTAGCTGAGGACCACTGCCTTGGTGACCTGAGGATGGATGACCCCTCTGAGTGGAAACAGGGACAGGTGAAGTTGGCAGTGGCTCCTCTTACAGCAGCTGGTATTTTGTCAAGATGGCTCAGCAGGTTAAGGTGTCTGCCTCTGAGCCTAATGACATGAATTTGACCCCCAGAACTCATATGATAAAAGGTGAGAACTGACCCCTGCAGGCTGCCCTCTGACCTCTACATCTGCACCCGACAGAGGGAAGCAAGCCCTTCCTCTCCCAGGAAGCCTGTAATCTCAGCAAGGGAGGGCCCAGGCCACAGGGCTCAGTGGTGCAGTAACTCAGCCACCAGCCTTCCCGAGTCATGGAAGGCCCTGCTTGCTTTCCCACCTCAGCTGACCCAGTGTCAGAGCTGAACTCCAGGCTTCAGCTTTCATCACCAGGAACTGAGAACATCCTCCCTGAGGCTGAGCATCCTGGCTACTCAAGGTGAGGATGCGGAGGAGTGACTGTTCTTGGCCTGGCCTGGGTGGCCTGGGATGTGTATATCATCCAGACCACCTGGAAAAAGTGAGCACATGTGCAGGACAGAGCTCACGTGTTGGGACAGCTTAGCTGCTGGTGACTCAGTCCTGAGAGTACAGCTTCCAGAAAGACCAAACACCTGAAAGAGCATGCAGCCCTGGGGCCCAAGTACAGGAGAAGGATGAAGAGACAGAGCTGGGGGACATGCAAATGGCCTGAAACATGGGTCTCTGCCCACAGATAACCACAGACAAGCATCCACAGGAGGGGCTGAGGGACAGGAGTCAGGCTCCACCAAGGTGGAGCACCAGATGGCAGGCCCTACTAGGAAAGATGGGGAGAAGGACAGGGAACAGGCTAGGGCAGGGCAGGACCCTCCACGGGTGAGGGAGATTCATCTTGCCATAGCTGGAGCCTGGCTGGCTCCATTCCTTCTTCATCCCAGGCTCCTCTGAGCCCCAATATCCCACACCATGACATTCAGCACCCTCCCAGGCCAGGTACCAGTGATGGAGAGGTGAAGGGTAGGTGCTGGTACTGGGAAATCCTCCAGGTCTGAAGAGCAGGACACCCAGAGCTCCTCTTACCTCCTGGTACCACGGACCAATTGAACACCCCCGCCCCCGAAAGCTGAGCTCCCCAGAGTAGCTTTGGATTCATACCAGGCCAAAGCAGGGGCTGACTAACCCGCCTGCCTCCAAGTCACCTTCCAGCTTGCATGGGGGACATAGAAAACCCATAGGGCTTGGGAGATGTCTCCGTGGTTAAGAGCATTTGCTTGTACAGAGGACCCCCAGGGCTTGGTTCCCAGCACCCACATGGTGGCTCACAGCTGTCTGTATCTCCAGTTCCAAGGGATCTGATGCCCCCTACTGGACTTCATAGGTACTGCACACACAGTGCACAGACCCACAGGCAGAACATCGGTACACATAAAAATAAGCAAATGAAGCTGGGCAGTGGTGGCCAGCACTTGGGAGGCAGAGGCAGGTGGATTTCTGAGTTTGAGTCCAGCCTCGTCTACAGTGTGAGTTCCAGGACAGCCAGGGCTAGACAGAGAAACTCTGTCTCAAAAAACCATAAATAAATAAATAAATAAATAAATAAGCAAACGAATAAACAAACGAATAGACACTTCCTATGGCTACAAGAGAAGATGGAGACAGGGTCTTGTGTCCCGGACTGGCCTCATGCTCACTATCTTGAACCTCTGATCCTCTTGCTCCCTCTGTGAGTGCTAGGCTTATAGGCATGCAGAACCATAAGGTGTTAGGCTATTAAACCTTGGACTTCCTGCATGCTAGGCCAGCACTCGACCAAGAAAGCCAAGCCACATTACTTGCCAGGAGGACACCTTTAAACCTAGCACTTAGGAGGCAGAGAAGCAGGAGGATCTCTGAGCTTGAGGCCAGCCTGGTCTAGTTCCAGGACAGCCAGGGCTACACAGAGAAACCTTGTCTAGGGCAAAAAGAAAGCCACACCCCCAGCCTTAATATTTATTTAACACACTCCCGTTCCCCATGCTGAGGTTGGATCCCAGGGCCATGTGCATGTTAGGCAAGGAGTTCTCTACCTTGAACTTATACCCCCAACCCCAGGGCGGAAAAGAATTGTCCTGTGGGGTCCCTTTCCCTCAAAAATCCCCTCACAGAGTCCACACCCTCACAACTCACAAGTAAGTGTTTTCACACTGCCCAGCAGGCTGAGCAGGTCCTTAAACCAGTGGGGGTAGAGCCTGGGGTAGAGTCTAGCCAACTCCTGAAGGAAGATCCTCAGGTCAAACCCTGCTCCTGAGGCCTACCCACTGGGCAGCAGCAACCAGCTGGCTGGAGGATAGAGAAAGGAAGTGGTGTCCTAGTGACTCGGGAGGTCAGCAACTTCCTCATATCCCAGCCCCTTCACAGCAGGAGCTATCATCTTAGGAAAGCAGCATTCCCCTCCCATGAGGGCTGTTTTCTAGGGGTCACTGCTAGAATTTCTCCACTCTCTTCTCCTCCCCACTCCTTAGGAAACCTGTTGCCAGACAGTGGTGGCGCAGATCTTTAATCCCAGCACTCAGGAGATAGACGTAGATAGATCTTTGTTGAGTTCTAGGCCAGCCTGGTCTACAGAGCTACTTCCAAGACAGCCAGAGCTACACAACAAATTCCTGTCCTCCTCTCCTTAGCTTTGTCCCTCATGATCCTCTTGATTCTCACAGGCTGGCCCACGGAAGAGCCAATGCTGCCCAGCGCCTGGCAGAATCCAGACTGTAGCCCCACAAAGACCTGTCACACCCAAGGCTCACTGGCACTGAAAACCAGACTGTGTCCTGTGGCCCCCATACAGGAAGCCCCTTCCACTTCACACAGAAAATAACACCAGGACCCTGTGCTGGTCCCCTTCCCCTCTCTTACCCCCAAGCTTGACCACATGGTCAAATGGTGGCAAGCTAGCATAGACGTGCAGCTCCCTGCCCTCCCCACTGGGCACAGCTCCCTACTAGGTAAATAGCAGCACACAGAGGAGAGCTGATCAGACATCAGGAGACTGCTTCAGACCGGGACATTTTATAAACCCCACCAGTCACCCAACAGCAAGAGATGACGGCCCAGCTCACAAACCAGCTTCCAGGCAAGGGTGTGGCACGAGCAGACTCTCTTCCCTCCTGGGTGTTACATCTCATCCCCACCCTCAAACACCAAGCCAGCCACCTTGCATAGTGAGGGAACAGACTCCGCAGCCCTGGTAATGACCAACCTGGGTGAATGTTCCTCCTCATGACACCTGACTTAGGGTCACTACTGCTCTGAAGAAACACTGTGACCAAAAGCAATGTGGGGAGGGAGGGTTAATTTCACATCAGGGGAGGTACTCAAAGAGGGTTTTACCCTGGAGGCAGGAGCTGATGCAAAGGCCATGGAGAGATGCTGTTTACTGGCTTTCTCAGCCTGCTTTCTTATAGAACCCTGGACCACTAGCCCAGGATCCCAGGGGTGACATCACCCACAGTGGGCTAGACCCTCCCCCATCAATCACTAATTAAGAAAATGCCCCTCAGCTTGAATTTACAGAGGCATAATTGAGGTCCCCTCCTCTCAGATAACTCTAGCTTATGCAGAATTGACACAGAACTAGCCAGGACACCCAGTGAGCCTGAGGCTAGCCTGGGCTACAGGAGACCCCCCAACTCATAAACAAGGCTTGGTCATAATTCAGAACAGTGACCTTCAAGTTCAGCTGCCTAGGGGTCGGTGACAAGCTGGCTACCAGGGAGGACTTAGCAAGCACATGACACGGGGCAGGAGTGTCACCCTCATAGGGTAGGGCAGAAGGACTTCCTGGAGGAGGTGAGAGCTAAGCTGGCAATGCAGGGCCTTCCAGGCCAACAGTCTCAAGAGAATCTGTAGCCATCGTCCCTGGACTCTAATCCTGTGTACAACCTCGTGCCTCTGCCCATGGACTTCAAGCTTTGGAGATAACAGTGCCTATGTGGTAGGTTAGTGGGAATCAGAGCAAGATGCAGGTTGGAACACCCAGGAGGGAGGGAGAGAGGGAGGGAGGAAAGGTGTGGAGGGTACCCCACAAAGGGGGGGGGGTGTCCAAAGCCAGGAACTCCAGAAGGTCCTGAGCTACACAGGATCTCAATCTCCAGCAGGTGGCGCTGTCGCCTCAGGAATGAGGTTGGTCCCACATGGGTCAGCGCTTGCTGCCAGGGACAGTGGAGAACAAGGGGCAGGCATTGCAACATGCTTGTCTCTCAAGGGACAGGCTACTGGATGGACCCTTCCTAGGTCTTTGTTACCTCTTTCAAACCATTGGTGCTGTCTGTTGGGCTCTTGCTGTGAGGGGGTTCTCATTATTGCCCACTGACTCCACTCCTCAGCCTCTCTGAACCTGTGTATCAGGTTCCTGTGTCCCCTTCATTCTGGGTGCTAAGCGACCCTTCAAGCCAACCCCAGCATCTCCTGGCAGTACCCTAGTCCTGGTTCTATAGGGCTGTGTGCTAAGGGAGAAAGAGGGGGCAGGGCACATAGGGCCAGAGGTAAGCTGAATGGTGAGGGGTGGAGGGTGGGGTGGGGAGCAGGTCTCTCCCTGACACCTGGGCCCATCCCCATTCAGTAATGTCCTCTGCAGGGCTGTTCAGAGGATTATCCCAGTCTGCAGAAGGCACGCACTCCAGGGCCAGGCAGGGCCGGTGGGTGACTAACACGGTGAGTGTAACTGTTTATAATCCCTGCTCCGTAGATAAGAGGAACATAGCCCCCAGCTAGGAAGAGGAGATGGAGGATTACTGAGAGCATCTGTGATCCTGTGTCCCACCTGTCCCTAGAGCCTCCTGCTACACACAAGCATTCACATGTACACAAATACATACTCATATACATGCACACTCATCCACAAATACACATGTACACAAACACACACTCAAATAAGTGTATATGCACATATGTACACAAATGTAAACACACGTTCACACACAATATATACACCCAAGCTCAAAGGTATTCATACTCATGTACCTGTACACAGGTACACAGCACACACACTGACATACGTAAAACCCACATACATAGCAACATGCACACAAACACAGTCATATATGTGTGTGTGCCCACACATGCATCTATATACACATGAACACACATGCACACTATGTGTGTATACACAGCACACATACATGTATAAAACAGTCTCCAGGTTCCTTCTGGTATCGCCCTCTGCTGGCAGGAGGAGCAGGTAACACCAGTTCTAGCTAAACCCAGCTCAGCTCACAGGCCAGTGTCAGCCAGGTTCCCAGCCTGCCCCTCTCCCCCAACCTTGCTGAGGTGACCTTATCCAGGAGGCAGTGAGACAGAAACCCAGATCACCTGCCACACCCAGCGCCTGTCCTCTCTTCTCTTCCACCCCAGTACCACCATCTCAGGATCTAGCACCTTCACAAGTGCCTCTGTGAAGAGCAGGGGCCCGCTCACATCCTTTACCATCCTCCTGTCGCGTCCTTGGCACAGAGTCTGGCTCAGGGTCACAGTGCAGCGAAGTCTAGCTGCTATCTCTGGCCTGTGAGCTCCCTGCTCTCGGGAAACTTGAGTCTAGTGGGGAAAGATACTGAGGCCATTCTAGGAAGTTCCAAGCAGGCAGTACTTCTTTAAACCAGGTTATCAGGAAGGGGTGGCAATGCAAAGAGCTGGGGAAGAGTACTGCAGGCAGAGAGGGTGGGTGCAAAGGCCCTGGGGCAGGGACCAGGATGCACAGGCACACACACTCACGATACCTTTCTCTTATTAATAAAAAGGGATGAGAAAGCTGGGCGTGGTGCATGCCTTTAATCCCAGCACTTGGGAGGCAGAGGCAGGTGGATTTCTGAGTTTGAGGCCAGCCTGGTCTACAGAGTGAGTTCCAGGACAGCCAGAGCTACGCAGAGAAATCCTGTCTCGAAAAACAAACAAAAAAACAAACAAGCAAACAAACAAACAAACAAAAAAAAGGGATGAGAAGTGTGTGAGAGCTCATTTGCTTCCTATAGTGATGGCTACATTCGTTACCAGTCATGAGACTAGAAGGCTGGGGAACAGGTTTCAGAGCCCACCCTGACATTCCAAGACAGATTGCCTAGCAGAGGGGGAACGTCTCCTTTTGAAAGAGCACCAGGCAATACCGGGATAAATGATGTTAGAAAGTTGGACCCTGCAGTTCTAGCACTTAGAAGTTGGAGGGAGACGGAGCATGAATTTGCAGGCAGGCTGAGTTATGTAAAGAGCAGAGGCTGGTTAGACAGCTCAGCTGGCTAGAGCACGAAGTTACAGAAGATGGAGCGCTGATTCCCAGAACCCACAGCTGCACCTTACCACCACCTGTGACTGCAACTCCGGTATCTAGTGTCCTCTCCTGGACCCTGAGGACACTGCACACATGTGTATACACACACGCATACAGGCATACACACATGAATAAGTAATAAATCTTTAAAAAACGATAATGGCAGAGCATGGTGACGTGCACACCTTTAATTCTAGCACTGGGAAGCAGAGGCAGGAGGATCTGTGTGACTTCAAGGCCAGCCAGGGCCACTTAGTGAGCCCTATCTCCAAGCAAATAATTAAAATAAATTTAGAAAGACAATAAAAGCTGCAACCATAGTAATTCGCTCAAGCAGCCCTGCCCACTCGGGGAGCCACGCCCACTCTTGGAAGTCACGCCCACAGGGGAAACGGCGCCCACCGGAGCTGAGCTCTACTCTCTTTTCCCTAAACCTTACTATGGTCTAAATACAAAGTATCCCCAGGATCTCATCTGTTTGGACATGTGGTTCCCGACTGGAAGTGCTGTTTTAGATACTATGGAATCGTTGAGACCTAGAGCCCAGCTGGAAGACATGGGCCTTGAGGGGTACAGTCCGAGTCTGCTTCCTCCGGGACGCACTGTGCTTCTTGCTTACAGAGATGTATTCAAGCGGGGCTGAGAGCTCCCACTGCCACGAACGGGAGCCACTTCAGCAGCAACGCCTTCCGGAACCCTGAGTAACTGAAACTCCCCGCAACCATGTGTTGTGAGAATTTTGACTTCGCTAAAAACACAGCAAATGTTACAGGAATATGTTTTTGTTTTAATCCCAGGTGTGGAATCTGGGGCTGCCTCAGATTGTCCACAGCAGCTGACTATGATTTATCTCGTGCTCTGGCAGGGGCGTGATTCTTCCTGCTGAAGATAGTTTGTTTGGAATTCTGGGGACTCTTGAGAGGGTATAAAAATGCCAGAGTCGCCCGGAGAGAGGCTGCAGCAGCTGCTCCGGCTGCTCGGAGGTATCATGATGTCAAAGATTGGATTTGCTCCAAGGAACTCAGCCCCCTAGTCAGCAGGAAGTCGTCTACCGAGATGGATGCTCCCTTCCCCCCTCTAGCCTTCCTTCTTTCCTAGCTAGTGTTGGAGGTTGGGAGGAATAAAGATGGAGAAGAGCGGTAGGGAAAAAAACCCAATAAAGTAACCAAAAGTACAGATACGACCATGAGCCAAGACAAGCCTTCTTTCCTCTGCAGCTTCCAACAACTGCCAGCGGAGAAAAGCATTAAAATCCTCCGTCTTCATGCTTGTGCTTCAGTGTACAAGTTCTTCTCAGTGAATTCTATTTTGGTTCTTTTTTTTTTTTTTTTTAAAGAGTGCTGTGGCTGAGTTGGAAGATTCCTTAGCTGGCATGCATGAGGCCCTGGGTTTTCTTCCCAGTGTTACATAAACTGGGCATGGTGGCACACACCTGCTGAAGGCAGGAGGATCAGATGTCCAAGGTCATCCTCAACTATCCAGTGAGGTTCAAGCCAGCCTGGGATATGTGAAAGCTTATCATTTAAAAAAAAAAAAAAAGTGAAAGAGGAGAAAGGGGAGGGAAGGTGGGAGAGGGAAGGAATTGGGCACTCTGTAACCCCTGGATGTAAGAGTTGGTTCAAGCAATAACTCCTCACAGACTGCAGAAAACCAGATGTCACCAGTGCCCAAGTGCCACCCCTAGATTACCAGGGACCACCAACAGACCATTAACAATGGAGAAGACTAGCTCTTACCCCAGCCTTCTGGTGTCTATGAGCCAGGCTGGCCCAAAAGTTGAGTGTGAATCTGATAAGACCTGACTTGACAGTAGCATGCACCAAACAGGCCTTGGGAAACACAGAATGCCAGCTGGGAGCCTAGTACTGGCCGGGCTCTCCTAACACCTACCACCGTCAGGGCCTTTGTCTTAGTCCATTTCCTGTTGCTACACAATACTCAAGGCTGGGTCTTTCAGGAAAAGATCTGGCTGGTGAGATGGCTCAGCAGGTAACCGCCGCATTCCAGCACCTGCTGCCGGATCCCCCCACCCCCAGTCCCATGCGCGCGCGCGCGCACACACACACACACACACACACACACACACACACACACGGAAGGTGTGCAAATAGAAGCTGCACGTGGTGGTGCGAATCTGGAACCCAGCAGCCTACAATGAGAACTGCCCTGAAGATGGAGGGCCGGCTAGCATGGCAGAAATAAGCAATCCCGCCTCAACAAGGTGGAAGGAGAGAGCCAACCGTCCTCTTACCCTGACACATATGCTGTGACACTCAGGGCCCCACCCCATCTCATAAGACTAAGAAATAAAACTTATCTAAAGAGAATTATCTGAGTGGTGATGCAGACAGCATTGTGCAGACATGCTGCCATGAGCCCTGACCAGCCTCCCAGATGGCAGAGAGACAGGAAGGAGCCAGTCCCCGAGAGCAGAGCGGCCTAGTGAAGACTCTTTGGACCACAGCAATGCCCCTGCAGGCTTACTTCCTGGGATTACTTTATCGGGTTCTTTTTTTTTTTTGGTTTTTCGAGACAGGGATTCTCTGTATAGCCCTGGCTGTCCTGAACTCACTTTGTAGACCAGGCTGGCCTCGAACTCAGAAATCCGCCTACCTCTGCCTCCCCGAGTGCTGGGATTAAAGGCGTGCACCACCACGCCCGGCTATCAGGTTCTTTTATCTAACATTCTTCCAACCCTTATTCTACCCTTCCAACGCTCAACACCAGGTAGGAGAGAGAGAAGGTGAGAGAGGAAAGGGGGCATAGGCCTCTTTAGACAACTTCCTGCTGATTAGGGGCATCAAGGATTTGAAAATTATTTTTACAAAGTTTCTTGGGGCAAGTCCAATCTTCCGTTGTCAGAAGAGCTCCAAATAGCAATCCAGCAAACACAATGGCAGGGTTCAGCAGCTGCCTCGGGCCCTCTTGGGGTTCCCCCATTTATACCCTCTCCAGAGTCCCAAAGGTAAACTATCTGCAGCTGGCAAAAATCACACCCCTACTAGAGTACGAGACAATCATAATTCTCATACCCCACATGTGGGATTAAAGCAAAAACATATTCACATAATGTAACTGGGTTTTTAAGGAAACCAAAATTAGTCTTACCCCCTCATGACCTGACCCTTATAGGTACCCCTTTGTAAAATTACATCACCCCAATTCTGCCAAGGACCCGGCTTCTATCACATGGTCCTTGTGAGACAGCACTACTTGGGGACCAAGCTTCTAGCGCACAGGTCACGGGGGAACACGCTGCAAACATATCCAAACCATAGCACATTCTAGATTAAAGGTCATATGAGAGCTGCATTTACATCAGGCCATGCACAGCCCTCAGCTGCGTCCTGCAGGCTGAGCAGGCCATACCAGGAGGAGGTAGGTCTGGTACAGACAGCATCTTTTTTTTTTTTTTAATTTTATTTATTATATGTAAGCCCCCAGACAGCATCTTAAACAGCACAAACGAGGCTGGACAGTAACGTGACTGCTAAGTAAGAAATGTCAGTTTCGGGGCTGGTGAGATGGCTCAGCGGGTAAGAGCACCCGACTGCTCTTCCGAAGGTGATAAGTTCAAATCCCAGCAACCACATGGTGGCTCACAACCATCTGTAACAAGATCTGGCTCCCTCTTCTGGAGTGTCTGAAGACAGCTACAGTGTACTTACATATAATAAATAAAATGAATCTTTAAAAAAAAAAAAAAAAAAAAAAAAGAAATGTCAGTTTCCCGTTTCTGTAACCCTGGGCAGTATTTTTTAATAAGGAAACAATAAATTTGTTTTTTGTTTTGTTTTGTTTTGTTTTGTTTTTTGAGACAGGCTCTCACAGAGCTCAGAGTGTTCTTGAACTCTCACAAGGTAACTAAGAATGGACTCAAACTCCTGATCCCCCTGCCTCCACCTCCTGTGTACTAGAATCAAGGGTGTGTGCCACCACACATGCTTAAAATGTCATTTAAAAAAAAAGTCTAAAAATATTTAGGAAAAAATGTCAAGAAAGTGATACCTAATGTTTAATTAAAGGAAAAAAAAAAAAAGTAAAATGTTAGCAACTGTTAAGTGTAGCTGACGGCCAAAGTCATTCGGAGCGCCAGCCTCTATCATTTCTGTGTGAAGTTTTTTGTAATGGAGTTGTTTAACTAATGTATTCCCTTTCCTCAAGGAGGGGAGAGATGCTTGTAGTATTTTCTTTTTAGTGCACATTGTGTTTATTTTCTGTCCATGTCACGAATGGTTTATGGAGGTCTAAGGACAACTGGCCGAGAGGAGTCAGTTCTCTCCCTCGGCTGTGAGGGTCCCAGGAACTGAACTCAGGCCGTAAGTCTTAGCAGCCAACACCTTTGCCCACAGAGCCATCGTGTCAGCCCCCACCCCCTGCCTCACTCTTTTTTTTTTTTTTAAAGTTAGTAAAGTCTCCATAGTGCATAATAGGTTGCTTTTCTTTGGGTCTGGGTAGCCAAGCAGGGCACGGCACAGGGCCAGCCTGTAATGGCTGGCATGGCACAGGGCCAGCCTGTAATGGCTGGCATGGCACAGGGCCAGCCTGTAATGGCTGGACGATGCACATTTGTTCTCTTATACATTTGAAGGCCAGAAGTACAAAGTCAGTGCCATGGACATTGAGTCTGGGTAGACAGCGGGTCTGCATGGACAGAAGGTCTGGGTGGAGAGCAGGTCTGCGTGGACAGTGGGTCTGGGTGGACAGCAAGTCTGAGTGGACATTGGGTCTGAGTGGACATCGGGTCTGAGTGGACATCGGGTCTGAGTGGACATTGAGTCTGGGTGGACATTGAGTCTGGGTGGACAGCGGGTCTGAGTGAACAGCGGGTCTGGGTGAATGCCATTTCATCGATGTTCCCAATACCAGGGCTCCTACGGAACCACCATGACCACCTCAGTCTAAAACACAGAGCCCATGAAGAGGACCCACCACATCCTTATGAGGAAAACAGAATTCCGATCTGAAGCACAAATGATATTTAGGTCTAACCATTCCCTGTCACGGTGGCCTGTCAACCATCTTGGAGCCATTCGGTGGCCTCCTTAGCCCCATCCTACTTTGGAAACAGTATCCTACCCCTCCTGCCCCACCCCCACTGTGACAGGCCTGTCTCCACAAGTGCTCAGCACAGCTCATGAGAGAGGGGCATGGCAGGTGAGGGAAGGGATGCTCACCATTTGACGGCTCACCAGCCAAGAGCTCTGGCTGCTCTTCTCGAGGATCTGAGTTCATCTTCCAGCACCCATGTTGTGGCTCACAACCCTTTGTAACCCCAGCTGCAGGGGATCAGATGCCCTCTTCTGGCTGCTGAGAGCACCTACACTCACATGTACACATACACACATGATTAAAAGTAAAATAAATCTGTAAAAGAAGGCCGGGATCTGTTTGGGGTTGTGCGTTGGATTCCTGAGAGTATAACACAGGAAGAAGCTCCAGGCTGGAGCCACAGACCTCTCACAGTGGCCTGGTTGTCCCATGAGGGGTGTCTTGGGCAGGTACAGTTAGATGGGTGCATGTCCACCTGTCTGTGGGGTTGGCAAGTCTTGGGGCTCTTCTGTGGGAATGGTGTAACCTTGGCCTCTGGTGTCCCTGGAGGGGCTTCATGTTGGGCCTCAGGTCCATGAAGCTAAACATGGCAGGTGAAGGTTGCTTTGCCTTCATGCCACCAAGCCTGTGCCATATCCTGGGACCAGGCGTTTGACCACCTGAACAACAGTGGAGGCTGAGCCCTCATATCTGGACTCCCTCCTGTTGTCCTTTCCCTTCGGGACAAGGCAGGTTTCTGCTGGCCGTGACAGCCTGTGACACCCCCTTCTGGGCTAATGCTGGTGTCAGCGGTGACTCATGGGTTCCAGCTGCAGCTATTAGCTTCAGAGTGTTACCGTGTGTGTGCCAGGCTGTGTGCAAGGACCCCACGCCAAGATGACATGCCAGAGATCTGAAGAGTGGGGGGGAGTCTGTCCTCAAGGTCACTTGGTGGTCATAGGTCCAACAAAGGGCAGGAGGCTCCTGGCGGGGAAAGTGACCACACTGAGGGTCCCATGACTTGGTTCACACATGATTGGCCCAACTTGCCCTAGTTCCAGTCAAAAGGCTAGACCTCAGTCTGACCTGAGGACTAGGGGGGTAGCTGGGAGAGGGAAAAAAAAAACCCAATCACCCATCTGCTGGGCTGGATGTACCCCCAAGGAGGCAGGAGAAGGGGCCGAAAATAGAACCAATGCACTGCTCATTAGCATGTAATTTCCCTCTGATTTGCATACTTTGCTCCAGAGCCACTAAGTGTACAATTATAAAATCAAATGCGTGAATGAATTCCTGTGTCCTTCCTAGAATAGATGTACTGCACTGCATCCTTAGGCAGGCTCTCTCTCCAGCACTGGTGCTCTCGCTCTCTCCCCCTACTCCCGCTCTGCCCCCACCCCACAACTCCCAACTGAATGTGTTCTTGATTTAAATAAAACTCTCTGGGGATGGAGGGACAGCTACTTGGAAAAAGTGCACCTGAGTTGGATCCCAGGCCCTACATAAAAAGGCAGCATGTACCCCTTGGACGACTCCTGGGAGCCAGCCTTGCTGAATCAGCAAGCTCCAGATCCCAGTGAGAGACCCTATCTGAAAGAACAGAGGATTGCTTCCCAAGGGAAGGCACCTGAGGTTGACCTCTGTGTGTGTGTGTGCGCGCGCACGCGCGCGCGCGCGCGCGCGCACACACACACACACACACACACACACACACACACACACACACACACGAAAAGAAAGAAACAAAGAAAGAAAATTCCCCAGCATGCATCACTTCCATCATTAAACAGAGAGCTAGGACCTAATCATGAGTGATATCGGCCATCATGGAAGGATTCTCACTGCAGGGTTTTCAATGTGGACTTGGCTATGCACCTGGGCTTCCTGGCTTAAGAATTTGCCATTAGCACTGATAATACAGATACTGTACAACGGATGCAGAGCACAGCCTCCAGTAAGAACTGGCACAGACTGGCATGATTTGAGGCAAGACCTTTGTTTCTGGTCCCTGTTTGCTTGGGCTCTTATGCCTGGCTATGGACCATCTGTCTCAGGAGAAACCTCTGAGGTCCCACCAATGGCGCACCACCGGGTGGGACAGAGCATGCGCAGAAAGCACTAACAAAGCTTCCAGGACCTCCGATGTTTGGGTTTTTGAGACACATAGATAATGTGAACTGGCAATCTACACACTCCAGACTCACCTGAGCGATGCCTCTGTGCATGCCCGTGGGGGGTTATCCTGATTATCTTAGCTAATGTGGGGAGCCCAGTTGTGACTGCGGCTACAGCCACTCCCGGGCTGGCACCCTGGGCTGTATAAATGGAGAACCGGCATTGGGCAACAGCAAGTGTTCCTGTTCTCTGATTGTATGTGTGACGCAGACGGTAGCTTCTAGTTCCGCTGCCTTGGCTTCCTGCCACGCTGGACTACTGTACATGGAACTGGGCTGCAATAAACTCTTGCTCTAAGAAATTAGAACCCATGACCACACTCTATGGTCCAGACTATCTCAGAAGAGTGTAGCTCAAACTAGACTTAAACCTGTGGTGGTTCATGTGTTTCAGCTTCTGGAGAGCCAGGACTACAGGCTTGTGCCACCATGCCCCGCTTTTGACTTCTGGCTCCTAGTGGCCGGCCGGGGTGGCATTGGATAGTGCATGTCTCTTCTAGAGCAAAGGGGATTCACACAGGATCTCTGAGCTCCTGCACTTACAGGGCTTCCTGGGTGAGGGTTTGCCTATGAAGCATTTCGGTGGCCCCTGTCATTGAAATCTAACACTGAAATCATCTCCTGCAGCATTTGCTAAGTACAGAGCTCCAGGCAGTGGGAAGCCATGAACCAGGACCTGGAGCTGACTCCACAGTCCTGAACTCACCGCTCTCCCTGGGCAAATGGCTTGCCTCGATTGGCTTGGCTTTCTTCCTCCCCATGACAGGGGTGTTGAATTAAATAAGTGAGTCTCAGTTGAGGGGAGGGGGTGCAACTCTGCATCCCTAGGAGACCAAGGCTAAGTATCCGACAGGCAGCTCCATACCCCAGGCCATGGAGCCCAGCAAACCAACAGCTCCAATCTGGAAAAATTAGAACAAACTGACTTCACCAAGTGGGGAGCCAGCTGGTGTTCCCGAGGGGCAGTGACATTCCAGAGGGAAAGTCTGTCCTGTTCTGGGGAGTAGGGAGGGAGGAAGGAGGTGCTGGCTCACACGAAGCTCAGAAGTACACTCTGGGAACTCAGATGGCCAATGAGCGGGCTGACAAGGGCTCCCCCAAAAGTCAAGGTGACCATATCCATCCTGAACCCACCTCCTCTATTCTGTTTCCTTAGTAAAACTGGCCAGCCACCTGCCGTGGGGACGGTCAGGGGCTGTGTGGTCGGCACTATAAACCTTTTCCACAGAGGAATGCTCATCTACGGCTTTCATTTGAAAGAATTTTTTTCTAAACATGCAGGTATTTGGCCTGCACATGTGTCTCTGTGCCATATGCATGCCCGTTTTTTGCAGAGGCCAGAAGAGGAGGTTGGATCCTCTGGGTCTGCTGGAAGAGCAACAAGTGCTCTTTACCACGGCCTCAATCGACAGAAGCAATAGTCATGATTCACACACACACACACACACACACACACACACACACACACAAGTATGTTTTGTGTTTTTGAGACAGGGTCACATAGCCCAAGCTAGACTTGAACATATCTGTGTAGCCAAGTTGGCCTTGAACTAACTCCTTGATCCTCCTACCTCTAATTCATTTTACTTAAAATAAATTGTGTGTGTGTGTGTGTGTGTGTGTGTGTGTGTGTAGTGGGTGTGAAGTGCACATTCCATGGCATACATTTGAGGGTCAAAGGACAATTTGTGGAAGTCGGTTCTCTCCTTCCACCACAACGAACTCTAGGATTGAACTCAGGTCATCAGGCTTGGTACAAATGCCAGTACCCAGCAGGCCCTCTTCTCAGCCCCAGCCTCCATTTCTTCAGTGTAGGTCTACACCAATATTCCTGGCTTGATTTTTCTGTTTACATATTTATATTTTCACTTTCTGAGACAGGCTATCACTATGTAGTCTAGGTTGGTCTTGAACTTACAGAGATTGGCCAGTGTCTGCCTCCTGAGTGCTATGTGTATGCACGTGCGTCTTCACGTGGGCACATGTGCGTGTGAGTGTGGGTGGGCTCCTGCCCTGCAGAGACCAAAAGAGAGCATTTGACCTCTGGAGCTAGAGCACCAGGCATTCATGAGCTGAGTGAGCTAGGTACAAGAGCCAAACTCTAGCTCCTTCAAAGAGCAGCAGGCACTCCTAACTTGCCGAGCCGCACCATCTCTCCAGGCTCCTGGTTTAAAGGGGAAGAGCAGAGCAGAGCAGAGCAGAGCAGAGCCCACATGCCTCTTTCAAATCTGTAGGGTGACCTCCACACAGGGCAAGTGCTCCGCAAATCCTCCTCCCTCCAGATTTTCTCTAGAAATTTCTCGGGAGGCTGAAGTGTTCTAAATGGGAAATGAAAACAAACCACGTGTTCCAAGAGATGGCACAGTGACACACACACACACACACACACACACACGCTCATACACACACACACACACACACACACACACACACACACACACACCCCGCTCCCTGCTGAGTAAACGCTGACACAGGACCCATGGGGCACTCAGCACCTTTAGTGTGAAGACAGCTTGGAAAAGAGGGCCATCACACCCCAAAAGGTGTCCCACTACCGTGGGTCACAGGATCACAAGTTCAAGGCCAGCCTAGGCTCTTAGTTGGGGTCCCAATCACTCTAGACATGGTTTCTCCTCCAACCTGAAGCTAGCTGCCCCCACCTGCACACAACAGGGCAGGGCCAGGCCACATGGAAGCCTGCCTGACACAGGCCTGGTCCACACCTGCCGCCCCTGTGGCCCCAGTCAGGGACAGACAGGGCACCATCACTCCTACTTGGCCTGAGCTGTCTCTGTGGATCTCAGGACTGTACCCAAGGAGGAGTGAAAGGCAAAGGCAGATGTTATAGGGCTTGGGGACAGGCTGAGGAGGATGGGGTGTGGCCAGGGGTGAGGTCACTGTCAAACCCTCTGGCCTATGAAGCACTCCCTGCCTTTCCTGGCTATGCATCCGTATTCCCTCCACCCTGCTCTTCCAGGGTAAGGACTGAACTGTGTTGGTGGCCATGCATTTGATGAGTAAGAAGAACAAAGAATAGGGGTGGGGGGTGGGGGGTGCATGGGTAGAAGGGTGGGGGTGGAGGGGTGCAA
>CACVCL010031845.1:0-24685 GCA_902729485.2 Mus minutoides | reverse complement strand
GTTATGATGACCTAAACTCCTACCTACTTTTTAGTCCCCAGAACTTATCATTATGATAGAACATCATTACTCCTATGGTTGCAACTGGGTTTCACCTACCAAAAAAAAAAAAAAAAAAAGAGCTTAAAATAGAGAGGACCTAACCTAATCGTTTGAGTCCTTAGGGCAGAGATGCTGCCACACCTCTGTGTCTACATCTATGTCTTTATCGGTCTGTGTCTACATCCATATCCTTAATGAACTCAGAGACAAACAGGACTGGCAGGAAATGGGATTAACCCTCATGTAAGTGAACAGGGATTAGACTCTGCCAACTTGAATGAACCTGAAAAGGGAGTCTCCCCCTAAAACTTCAGAAAGTAACTCATAACAGAAACCCTGGTCTCTCCTTTTGTGCTTCCATGTGGGGTAAGCAGCTAAGCTCACTCGGACTTCAGGTCTACAGAAACTCAAAGTCTGTGTTCCTTTAACCGCTAAACCTGTCACAGTCTGCTGTGACAGCAATAGGAAGCGAATGCAAGCATGCCAGGGGTTAAGCCGCTCTCATTACACTTCCTTGTCACTTAATAGACCCCACAAAGAAGACTAGAGTACTAATTTTATGCCTGCTGTAATGCTTAGCCCCTGCAAGGTTAAGCTGACTACAGATTCTTTTAAGAGTTGTCTTAAGTTTTCAACCATTTAAAACTAAGTTAAAAGATTCTAATAAAATTAAGAAAATGATGACAGTGAACTTTCTGAAAGCAAGGTTATGTGAACAGCGAAAGAGGTGGAAAAATAGAACCAGAAGTAAACAAATAGAGTCACATACCAGTAAACCAAGATGAAGTGCTCAGGACTTCCAGGAGCCTGCTTGAACAATTCGGATTGGAAACCACAGGGAACCCGAACTGGCCAAGCCTGGTGACTGTGGAAAGGAAAAAAAAACACTCAAGTAAAGATCGGGAAAGGAGAAAAGGGTAGTGACAAAAGCTGGAAATACAGAGAACAGACATCTGCTAGGCATCAAGTTTATATCACTACAGAGCTAGCTATGTTCCAAGCAGCCTATCAGATGGTCACAGGGAACCTTCCGGTGCCCGAGACGAGGTTGCAGCAGAAAGCAATAAAGTTCAGAAACTCCGCCCACCAAAACAAGGGCAGCTTCGCACCGAGGATAAGGACAAGGGGAGAAAAACCAAGAAACATGCACACGCAAAACCAACCAATCGATCAAGCACCCCGACACTCTAGCAAGGCCGGTGCAACTGAGAGGGGACACCCCAAACCAGAAGGGCAAGATGCTCGGGGACACCACGCCCGCGCCAGACCCAGGCGCCACAGCGCACAGCCCGACTGCACTCGGCTCGGCTCCCCGCTACTGCAATCGACCCTTTGCCATGTGGGAGGGGAAGGAGAGCGAGCAGCCGGCCCCAGAATCCTCACCTCCTGCACCCGGTTTCGCCCTCTGCGTCGGCCTGCAAGCTCTGAGCTGCCCTGAAGCCGGACCAGAACGGAAAGCCGCGAGGGTCCCGCCCTGCGCGCGTCGGGGAACGGGATTGGACGGGAAGCCGCGAGGGTCCCACCCCGCGCTGGAAGGGGTGGGCTGTCGAAGCTTGTTGGTCCCGCCCCCGCCGGGTTCTGGGGCTCTGGTGGCGTCCCAGGCTGCTGACCCCGGCAACGCGAACTGAAAGTCGGATTAGCGCTCTGCAGTCCCCGCTACAGCAGCTTCCTTCCGGATGCTCCGGAAGATTGGCCTCGGTCCAGAGATGTAGGCGGCTCTGCCCACTCTCGGGCACAGCCCTGTGGCTGCGTAAGGAGGCCCGCGGCTCAGCCTGCTTTTCGCCGGACGCTTAGGGGCTTGGAGCTGTGTTCTTTCTTCCCAGTCGCCCCCACCCCGCCCCCCTTGCGAGTGCGAGCCTCCTTTGCATGGCCCAAGCAAGAATTTATACTACACTTGTACTGAGACATTTTATTTTGTCTACCCTGTGTGCTGGCAAGAGAATAGCAGGCGAATAGATCCGGTTTGGCCTCGTTGCCTCTTTGAGACTAAGATTTGGCCAGCTCCCAGCCCTCTGGGGCAAGCCCTTGCACTCTCTAGCGATGGTCAGGCTTCAAGCTTTGGTCTTGCCTGAATATTTTTATCAGTGCAAAAAGTTGCATTTCTAAAAAGCTAGCACGTTCTAGAAGAAGACTATGAGGTATTTTTAGTTTCACAGGTCAAGGCCCTTTTTTAATTTAGCTCCAGAAATAAATTGGTACAATTTAAAGCTTATATACACTCTTTATTTGTACTTCTGTTTTGTTTTCGTAGGAGAAAAAATATTTTACATGCTCATGCATAGTGAGTTATTCAACAGTTTAAAGACTTCATTTCAAATTAGTATATTAAAAACTGCTGTCTTTCCGAAATTCTTTTGAGTTTCCCGCAGAATTACTAATATGTTTCATGACTGTACAGCTTTGCTGGAGGTATTACATAATCAAGCTAGATAATCTCTCTAAGCATGTCAAAGCGACTGTGCTAAAGAATTTTTTCCCCTCATAGTATGTAAGTGTTCCATTCTGGATGTTATGTTTAGAAGATAGAATTCTTAAACTGACTGGATTCCTCAGAAACCTTCATTGTCTTTTGTTGTTGTTGTTGTTGTTGTTGTAAAAAAAAATGTTGGCACCTCTTTAGAAGTTTATGCATATTGAATGTTTGCTGGTGGCAAAGAATTTAGGGTCACTCACCTTCACTGTTTTTGTGAGTTTGGTAATCTCACCAAACCAGGCCTTTATACAGGGTCTCTTAACACTGAGCTACATCGGAGCCCTGCAGCGTGTTTGTCTTCTTCCTGGTTTTGTTAAAACGGGTGTCTCCATGAAGATCTTGGCTTTTCACAAAGAGGAAACCCAGGGCATGGTGGCGCACGCCTTTAATCCCAGCACTCGGGAGGCAGAGGCAGGGAGATTTCTGAGTTCGAGGCCAGGCTGATCTACAAAGTGAGTTCCAGGACAGCCAGGGCTATACAGAGAAACCCTGTCTCGAAAAACTAAAAGAAAAGAAAACCTCAGCACTGAAGAAAATCAGTGGAACCTGGAGAGTGTGAGAAAAATGGCCATCTCTGTGAAAGGTCATTTTAGGACTTGAGCAGAGTCCTAAAAACGGTTTTTACCAAATGTAAAAATAGATATTTTAATGTCCAATTTAAAATCGGGTAGCACTCAGATTAAATTTGAACAAGCTTGTATTTCTTAGCTCAGGATAGACAGATCTTGATGGCTGAGGAAGATGTTCCAAGCTTTTGGAGTAGGTCTTATTAAAAACAACTTGTCCCAAGTCTTAAAATTGACTATTAAAGTTTATATTAAAAAAATCATTCATTTATGTGTATGAAGGGATCCATATGGACCCAGGACCCCAGGGCAAGGGACTACCTCTGGCTAGAGAGGAGGCAGATGTCGCACATAGGCAAATGACAGTGTCAGGTCTAGGGCAAGCCCCTAGCTAGGATGAAGTATTGGCTTTCATTAGATGAGTTAGGTTAGTCAAAGGAGGGGAGGGTTGATAGCTGAACCGCAATACTTTGATAACTAGACCTTGGAAGTCAGCGTCAGGAGGAGGAAGTGACCAAATAAGGGAATAGACCTTGTTGGCTAGCTTTGAGAATGGAATCTAATAGTTTCTAGCAAGACAGTGGGAATCAGGCAGAAGGGCAGTGCCTACCAGAGCCATGTTTGACATGCTGGGGCTGGCTAGAGTCCATTCAGTGTAGCTCTTTCTCCATACACTACAAAATTAAAAGGAAGACCTTTACAGACAAGACTGGATAGAGTTGACCACAAGAATTATAAGAATATTCTAAGTTCTCATATCTATCTTTAAAGCTAGTTTACTAATAAGACTTGCGAATTTATTAAGTAATGGAATGTAGTATATAGCCTTAATCGATGGGATAGGCCTCTAACCTAAACTTATCCAAATTGAAGAAATATATTTTCTTATTTTTAATGAGGGGATAGTATGGGCATAGTGATTTGGGGGAACAGCCAACAGCAAACTAGAGTAAGCTAGATACAAATAGATGATGTTAAAAATTAACTGTGCTGCCTCACTGGGCCCTCTAAAAGATGATGCTCCATACCAAGGCCACATGCATCCTGTCTCACACAGATGGGCTCACTTTAGCACCAGCGATAGCTTTCACTTGCCATTGCATATAAAAGTCCGCTTCTGAATCCTAGGAGAAGTGTAGCTTAACTATGAGCTCTTCATACCTCAGACAAGTTCCTTACTCCTAAACAGAGCGTTTAAATATTTACAGCTGTATTGAAATGTAACTTACATACCAAAAAAAAAAAAAAACCCACTCTTTAATGTGTATAAATAAATACTTAATTATATTGGTAGTTATGTTGTCTGTGTTAGTTTGCTATCTCGTCCTGAAGTAAAGCACTGACCACTTCTGTTAGAGCAGAAATGATGGAGATGACAACATGGAAATAAGAGAGACAAACTTCTACAAAAGCTAACTGTGCTTTGATCAGAGCAATGAAGGGCAGAGGTCTCTCCGGTTCGGTTCCCCTGCAGTCTCAATTGCAAGTATCAAAAAATTAAATTAAAAAAAATCTGTAGTGTGTGGTTTCTACTACCCTGCTTTAAGCTCTGGTGAACCAAGCTACCAGCCATGCACAGGTTCCCTTGGATCTGCGGATGAAAGACACACACACACACACACACACACACACACACACACATACACGCACACACTAGCTTATTTTTAATATGCTTTTAACTCAGTGGCCAGGATCTTCTAAGCCTCCTGTCATGGTTTCAGTATGCTTGCCTAAGGAGTGCCACTATTTGGAGGTATGGCCTTGCTGGAATAGGTGTGTCACTGTGAGCATGGTCTTTAAGACCGTCATCCTAGCTGCCTGGAAGTCAGTATTCTGCTAGCAGCCTTTAGATGAAGATGTAGAACTCTCTTAGCTAGTGTCCCTGGGTTACCGTCTACCCCTTTCTCTTCCTGTTTTAGATAGGTTCTCTTACTGGCCTGGAAATCCCTAAGTAGACAAGCCCAGCAAGCCCCAGAAATTCCCCTCTCTCTACTTGCTTCTCTAGCCCCAGACTACAAATGTGTACCACTACACCTGTCTTAAAAACAACAACAACAACAACAACAACTGGGTTCTAAGGTTGAAACTCAAGTCCTTTTGCTTACAAGTCAAGCCTTTTATTGACTAAGCCCTCACCCCAACATTTTTTTTTTTGAAATAGGATCTCATGTAACCCAGGCTTGTCTTGAACTGAAAAGAAAAAGTCAGTTGAAGATAAGTTTGAACTTCTTGGCCCTCCTGTCTCTGCTTCCCAATTCTGTACCACCATGCCAGCTTCCCTTTTGATTTTTTTAAAACCACCCTACTATACACATACAACTTTAAGTGGACGTATGTTTTCAGTTACCCTAGGCACATCTTAAGAGTAGAAATGTGTGATAGTAACCCTATGTCTAACACTTTTAGAAAATGTCAAGCTGTTTTGTAAAGTGGCTGTAACATTTTTATGTATCTGCCAACACTTTTCCATTTCCCAGATTACACTAAGGGAACAATGAATACCATTTGCTCCCGCCATTTCCACTATCACCAGCCTAGTGGGTACAGCTTGTAGGCTTTATTTGCATCTCTGCAAACACTAACGTTGACTTAAGTTCAAGCTCTTACCAGCCACTTATACATCTTTAAATAAACGTCTCTACTGATCTTTCACTCCATCTTATTGTTGACTTACAAGTTGTTGTAAACTGTCCTCTGAGCCACACCACCATCATCTTTAGGAGTTCTGTTGGTCTGCTCTCAAAACACTATGGTACCTGGGATTTTTGACTATTGATATTCCCTCTAAGAAGGAGAGAGAAGGAGAGTCATGAGACCCTTTTCTTAGTAATCAGTCATCTCTTGCAACAGGCTGTGTGGTTATAATTCTGACAAAATTATACATGGCCTTGGGGAAGGCCTAGAGGATATAGGGAAGGACTATACTGATAGCAGACTGTCCAGTGTGGCTGCTTTCTGACCACCAATACTTCTACCCAGACACCTACACTCATTGCTCTGTGCATAAGTCTAATAAATTTATTGGTTCTCCATTGAGACCTTAGAGGGGGTTGCAAATGTTTTTTATGTCTCCTTCAGGGAAGGAATTTTAGCCACACAACTGTTTCACCTATATTCTGGATACAAGACCCTTCTCAGAGAAATGATTTGCAAATGTTTTACTCCTACTGTCTGTGCTGCCCTTTCCCTTTCTTGATAATTTCTTTTGGGGGGGGTGTGATAAGAACAGCCCCCTAGGCTCATATATCTGAATGTTTGGTTCCCAGGTGGTGGAACTGTTTGGGAAAGATTAGGAGGTACAGTCACATTGGAGGAGGTGTGTCACTTGGGACAGGTTTTGAGGTTTCCAAAACTCATCACACACACACACACACACACACACACACACACACACACACACACACACACACTGCCTCACATTTGATGATCAAGATGTAAGCTCTCAGCTACTGCTTCAGTGCTGTGCCTGCCTATCTACTATCATGTTTCCCACCATGATGATCATGTATTCTAACCCTCTGAAACTGTAAGCTCCAAATAAACTCTTTCTCATATAAATTCCTTTGGCCATGGTTTCTTATCACAGCAATAGAGAAATAACTAAGACCATGCCTGTTATAGTATGTGCTTTTTATATCATGAGGTCCAAGTAATCCATCGTTTAAAAAAGTTTTGTGATGATTTAGCTAACCAATCATTATGTCCTCTGAAGATTTTTACAGGCTTTTTTTTTTCTTAGTTTATGAGTACAGGGTAATTTTTGGTGTGTGTGTGTGTGCATGTGTGTGTGTGTGTGTGTGTGTGTGTGTGTGTGTGTGTGTGTGTCAGGACTACCTAATACAAAGACTTTTCTTTGCCCAGTGACACCTTTGATCCATTTGTCAAAAATCAAGATCTACAAATGTTAGAGACTGTATGGACTCTCAGTTGTATTGGATTCACCCATGCGCCTAGCCTTGTCCAGCACAGTTTGTCTGAGACCGCCAGACTTGTTTTCCTTTTCAAAGCTGTTTTGGTTATTCAGGATTCCTTACTTTTTTAGACACAGGATTTTTCAATATAGCTAGAGACTCCAGAGTACAATACTTATTTTTCATTTAGTATATAAATATTGACTTTTTTATGTTCATTATACTTCTTGGAAATTAATCTAATCTGCTTAGTGAGCTGTAAACATTTTTTTTTTCATTATTACCCAGCTACATCTTAGTTTACACAATTACTATGAGGATACTAGTATTTACAATGTAAAGCTTGGTAAGAATATTTATTAATAGCATCAAATTTATACTCCATATGTTGTATAACATTCAAGCTTATATCTAAGGACTATCTCAGTACATAGTGCTATCCTAGAAAAATAATGAAAATAATATCTACATATCCTCAAGTAGATTTCAAGTTTTTTTGTTTCAGTTTAAATAACTATGGTTTACCCTTCCACATGCTGTGATCACCCATATATTTTAATAGCAGTAGTTAATAGTCAACAATTCATATATTCCTAGGAATATGATATTATCATAAAAATAACGTTGAAAATCATCTCACAAACACTCACCCATGCAACTGTGGGTTGCTTGCCTAGTTACAGTATATCTTCTTTGCCAACATTTGAACCTAAATTTTGTTGTCTATTTTGTTGTTAAGATAGAGTCTCACTATGTTGAATAGGCCAGTCTCAATCTCACCAGCTTAAAAGTGATTTTCTGGCTTCTGTCTCCAAGTAACTGCAACTATAGACACATACAACCACCTATTCTGCATATCTTACTCTTTAATAATACTTTTCAAGTTCTATTTATGTCTTTTAAATTAACATGAAATATTGTAGCAATATAACAATTCCAGTTTATCATAGACATTCCAAAAACTGTCATTGTGATTTGTAATCTGTCCTTTCTTGGAGAGTAATTTGTTCTAGTGCTAGAGATGAAACCAGTACCTCCAACCTGATAGTCAAGATATCTACCTTGAAGCTTTATCTTCAGTTAGTAGACTGTGGTGGTTTGATTAGTTTGAGGCTGAGATGGAAGAAAGAACCACCCAGAGACTGCCTCAGCCAGGGATCCATCCCATAATCATCCACCAAATGCAGACACTATTACATATGCCAGCAAGATTTTGCTGACAGGACCCTGATATAGCTGCCTCTTGTGAGGCTATGCCAGTGCCTGGCAAATACAGAAGTGGATGCTCACAGTCATCTATTAGATGAACACAGGGCCCCCAATGGAGGAGCTAGAGAAAGTACCCAAGGAGCTGAAGGGGTCTACAACCCTATAGGTGGAACAACAATATGAACTAACCAGTACCCCAGAGCTCATGTCTCTAGTTGCATATGTAGCAGAAGATGGACTAGTTGACCATCATTGGTAGGAGAGGCCCTTGGTCTTGCAAAGATTATATGCCCTAGTACAGGGGAATGCCAGGGCCAGGAAGTGGGATTGGGTGGGTTAGGGAGCAGGGCTGGGGAGTGTATAGGGGACTTTCGAGATAGCATTTGAAATGTAAATGAAGAAAATATCTAATTTGAAAAATTGTTAAAAAAAAATAAAAAGATTGGCTCCCATAGACTCCCATATTTGAATGCTCATGAGGGATTTGCACCTTTTGACAAAGACTAGAAGGTATGGCCCTGTTGAAAGAATTGTGTCACTGGAGATGGGCTTTGGCTTTTCAAAAGTCCACACAAAGCCCACTGTCTCCCTCTCTTTCTGTGGACCAGAGTATAGCTCTTAACGACTTCTCCAGTACTGTTCTTGCCATGTCTGCTGCCCGGCTTCCTTCAATGACCATAACAGAACAAACTTGAAACTGTAAGCAAGTTGCTCCCACCCCCAATTAAATGTCTTCTTTTAGCTGGATGTGGTGGTTAAATTGACCAAGTCCCAGAACTCATGAGGCAGAGACCTCTAATTTTGCAGCCAGGCTGGTCTATAGAATGAGTTTCAAGACAACCAGCACTACACAGAGAAGCTTTGTCTCACATATGCCCCTTCTGCAGCCAAGTGCTTTAATAAGAGTTGCCTTGGTCATGGTCTCTCTTCACAACAATAGAACACTGATTAAGACAGATAATTCATCTTCCTAGATTTTATAATATAAGTTATCTCATGCTTCATATGGATACTATACTTTGTCTATTGAAAATGCATGTACATTTTCTCTTAAGTATACTGAGGCTATTGAATTATTTTTTAAAACTTCTGGATGCTTAAGCATCACTTCTCCTTTGTCTTCTGTCCTTAAATTATCAGAAAATAATCCTAAAGCAAAGAGAGACTCTGATAAGAAAAGAAGGTATTTGTTTTGGTCTATTTTCAATTATTATCAGTGAGGGCTGCAGGCTGAGTAAATTAGGAAGAATAATTTATTCCTTACACTTCTGTGGTCTTCTACAGAGAGACTTTCTGCTGGTGGGAACTTTACACAGACTCACGACAGTGTAAGAAATCACAGTGGGGTGGGGCATCCTGAACAAAATAGCAAGAAAGAGCTTCCTTTCAAATTATGCCCTGGATACTTCATTAGCTCATCCCTCCATGGCAAGCCATGAGTAAAGGAACTAAGTTTGCAACAGGTAAGATTTGAGGAACACATCAAATCTCAATTGGACCTGACGTTTCATAGCCCTTCCCCCTCTCAATTATACTTGAATTTCTGATAAACCAATAAATGAAATGATTTATATTAGAGTCCCATGATCTCAGACAGACATACCTGGAGAGGCATATTACAGATCTAGATATCTCTCAGTCTAATGCAATTGACAACCAAGAGGAAGCACCATGGTGTTTATATTTTCAGAACCCAAAATATCTGATAACATTCAAACAACATCAATCTGTACATCAAAAAAGTGGGCAAGTGTGCCATTCGTGATTACCCCAGCACCCATATATCCATGGCTAAAAAATACTACATTTTTTCTTTTTCTCATCACTCTAATAAAAAATTTCTACAAAAGCAACTTCGGAAAAGAAGGATTTATTTTGTCCTAGAGTTTCAGGGGACTTCAGTCTATGTGGGAATATTGGTGGTGGGGACTAGCTATGTCTATATTGGTGGGAGTCTGATGCAGATGACCACATCATGGTAGCTGACTAATAATGCTTAGGCCAGTACCAGAAATGACTGTGACATCAAAGGCCTCTTCCTTGTGACCCATCTCTGCCAACCTGCCTACTAGGACATATGTGCCAAAGATTATGTAACCCCTTAAAACACTATTGCCTACTAGAGGTCAAGTATTCAAATACAGGAAACAGAGGCAAGGGTGAGGGGCATTTCACAGTCAAGTCACAACAAATACACCTCCCTGAATTTTTTAACATAATCTTTTGACTTGTGGTTGTTGCCCACTCTTGTAGTAATTATTTGGGGTTTCTATCTCACCATTGATCATTTAGCTTGCAGATAAACTTTATATTTGTGGTAAGACTTTAAAGTACCAGAGCTGGCATATATCTACCCTCTAAGCTATTTTGCCTACTTCTCTATCAATATCCCTGAGTTAAATTTGCCATGATCTACCTGGACCACTTTTATTCCACTTGGCCAGCCCTCACGGCCATGTTTTCATAATTCACCTAACCCATGCATCTACTCCTCTCTCCACCTTCTCCTCTCTTGGTCCTCCTCAGACCCCAAGCTGAGGAACCAAAACCTCACCTACCTCTCTTCTTCCCAGCCATAGGCTGTTGGCATTTTTATTCAATCAATAGTTTTAAATTAAGGAGCAAGGGCACATAGCATCACTTGATGTATGTGAGGATTCTCTAGTCCCTGAGGCAACCAGGGCCAGTATTTAGTATTACAACGCATAGCAACAAATCAAACCTCAACAACCCACAACAGTCCTTAGGATGATAATCCAACCATTTTATAATCATAATAAAGTTCTTGCTAAATTTACTTACAGGAAAGGATGTGACCACAGTATAGGTGACTCAAGAATACTACATTACCAAAAAAAAAGTTCCATCTTGGCATAGATGAAGTCTTCAAGGAAGCTGCACCATGAAGTCCAGCCCTCAGTTAACCTTCCAAATCCTCTACACTCTAGCATTCCCAGGAATGCAAGAGGGTGAGGTAGGTGTGATCACAGGTAAAGTCCTATGACCCTCCCCACCTTTTACCAGGGAATGTTGACAGCTCTGTTTCTGTTGTACAGACCTAGATATCACTGTGTTATTCTCTCAGTCACTGCAACAAGCTCAGCTCCGTGATAATGCCCCCAACAGCAGTACAAACTTTTCTTTGAGTGTCTAGGAAAGGACAATCCAGTCTTGGATATACACTAAGTACCAGGCCAGCTGCCTTAGTTAGAGTTTTATTGCTGTGAAGAGACACCGTGAGCAAAACAACTATTAAAAAGAAAACATTTAATTGAGACTGACTTACAGTTCAGAGGTTTAGTCCATTATCATCATGGCAGGTAGCATGGCAGGATGCAGACAGACATGGGGCTATAGAAGGACCTCAGAGTTCTACATCTAGATTAGCAAACATCAGTAAACCATTGGGCCTGGCTTGAGCTTCTGAGACCTCAAAGCCCACCTCCTAGTGATGCACTTCCTCCAACAAGGCCACACCTCCTAATAGTATCACTCCCAATGAGCCTGTGGGGCCATTTTTATTCCAACTACCACACCAACTTAGGTGATAGGAGTTCTTGTCTTACCTTCTCCCCCATGAAAGAAAGAAAGAAAGAAAGAAAGAAAGAAAGAAAGAAAGAAAGAAAGAAAGAAAGAAAGAAAGAAAGAAAGAAGAGAAGAACCAAACCACAAACCACTTGGTAGGGTAAACTTTCCTGTGGCCTCTATACTGATAAACATTGAGGACATTGCTCATTACAGCAGTGTGATGGCCCCATTCAGCCTTTGTTTCAGGTTTCAGGTCAGGGCATGTTTTGGCTTCTTTTTACTGATATGAAACTCATTGGATTGCTTCAAACTATTGATGCCAGCAGTTCAGCTGAATTTCAGTTGCGTAATCTTTTCTTGCCTGTATTCGTCACACAGATTTAGAAACTCCCTTTGTTACAAATCACTGACCCTCCACTTGGGCCTGTAGATGCCTGAGAAATAACTAAAAGCAGAATAAAGCATGCCATCTCTGCTTTTGGTTTGTATCAGTCATCTTTGTCATAAGACTCTTGGGCTTCTGCTCAACTCTGCATATAAACATAGAAATCATTCAATGGTCTGTCTGAAAACCCCATTCAGTGTTGATTTGCCTTAAGTTTGCCTAGCCTATCCCCAAACCCTTCAAGGTTCAATGTATAAAAATAAAACTAATAGAAGTGTTTTGCTTTCAGGTTTTAAATGTCCATACGCAGTCCCCCCCAAAATGCACCTGGAAGTCTCCAATCATTGTCCTAAACTTGAAGTCACCTTGGATTCCAGCAACCATCAAGTCTCTCAGACAGATAATCCCATTAGAGCACTATCCTACCTGAGAGCACTTACCTCAGAATGAGAGTTGGTTCTAACCCCCAGTACCCCAAACAGTAGCAGTCATTTCATGGACACCTGATGGTCTCCTTAGCTGATTAAGATTTCTCTGGAACCACCTTTAGACACCAGGACTAAGATAGCGTTCAGCAGATCTGTTTGACACGATGGTTTAGCTATATGCACGTCTGTCCCCTGATTAGAGGTGTGTCTGAAATGCTCACCCATCTTTTCAATGTGACTGTACAGATGAAAATTCTCTCCTGCCGTTCACAATTTCTTACATTTGCTTTCTTTGGTGGGGAGTGTGGTTATGAGGTAGGAGACTAGGCAGGGATTGAGTTCTGGAAGACCTTAAACCATGGCCAAAAATGGGAAGAACTGAAAACACCCTAGGTGAGGCTCACTAGAACTGACCCAGGAGCACCCTAGGGTGTTGGAGGGTAATCTCTGATGACTCAGAATACCAAACTGCATGTCCCTGAGTAGAGATTTAAGTAGCTATCTAGATCCAGGATCCATGAAGTTTTTTTGCAGAACAACATGTAACAGAACATGGATGAAAAAGCCTGCACTATGCAAATGTCCCTCAGAGCCACAAACTGCGACACAAAGGCCTCAGTGTTTGTACAGCATTGCCTTTGCGATGCTGAACTCTTCCCCCTCCCTGCTCTGGCCCAGGCCCACTTCCTTCCTTGGAAGTGTGTCTTTTTCTACTACACTGTTCCAAGGTTTGCTCCTGTCCACATGACTTTTCCAAAATTATTATTCTAGACACGGAAACCTGGAACTCATTTGGCAATTCCCTCAAACCCCAATATCTATTGCATTTTATATACTGGAACTGTGGGACTAGGACCTCTGGCTTGAGACTTTAGTTGTACATTAAAACTTCATTGAACCCATTTTATCTTTTAAACTTTTGTTAATTATACATAATAACATTTCATTATGATGTTTTTATAAATGTTTATATTCTCATAATATTCACCTTCCCCAGTTATCTCTCTTGTCTCCTTCCCAGTCTTGTTCTCTCTTTTCCAGTTAGACTTTTTTTTCTTCTTTAATTGTGTGTGTGTGTGTGTGTGTGTGTGTGTGTGTGTGTGTGTATGTGTGTATGTGTATGAAGCAATGAGTTACAGGAACATGGAGCAACTTACCAGTGGCCAAACCACTAGAGAAAATATTTCTTCCTCCCACAGAAATTATTAGCTGTGTATATATCCTCCATCCAAAAATTCATTTCAAATCCCATATATTAAAGAGATGTAGGATTAAAAACAAGAGCTACAAAAATATGCATGCAGGGGAAGGATCAAGAAACAAGTGTACATGCAAAGAGAACTGGAGATACGATGTCTGTTTAAAACTGAACACTAAGGAATCTTGTATAGTCCATACCATAAGCATCGCATGTTAAAGAATGGGTGGGACTGTGACAAATAAACAGACATTTTAAAGCAGGTGGACCACAAAGGAATTATGTCAAGGAAAGGGGACAGACAGTGTGTGGTGATGGCTAGCCGGTAGGAGTCATATGGTAGATGGAAAGCTGGTGCCCTTCCTCCTCCCACTCCAGCATTTGCTCTCAGGTATCTTGTTGATCTTTGCCATTCTGACTAGAGTAGCATGAAATTTCAGAGTAGTTTTGATTTGCATTTCCCTAATAGCTAAGTTTTTTGAGCTATTTCTTCCTCCTCCTCTTCCTCTCTGTCCAGGTCCTCGGTCCATTTTCCAAATGGTTCATTAGGTTTTTGACTAGTTTTTTAAGTTCCTCGTATATTCCGGACATTCCTCCTCTGCCGGGCGCCTGGCTGGCAAAGATTCTCTTCCATGCTGCGGACTTGCCCTGCACTCAGCCGCTTGTTTCTTTAACTTGGATTTTTAGTTTTATGACATCCCACTTACCCATTTTGTCCCTAGTTCTTGAGCAAATGGACTCCTGCTCAGAGGGCTCTTCCCTGCACCGATGACACATAATTGCCTATGTTGTCCTACACTTACGGTGAATACAGCCCTGCCTGTGTTCCTATGCTGTGTCTCATATAGCACTGCCTGTGTTTTCTCCCAGCACTTTCGTGTTCCAGGTTTTGTGCTTAGGTCTTGGATGCACTTGGAATCAGGTTTTGTGCACGGTGATAGCTACAGCTTTCAGCTCGCTCTTCTGGACGTGCACATCCAGTGTTCCCAGCACCATTTGTTGAAGATACTCTTTCTTTTTCTTTTTGTTTCTTTCAAAAACAATTTTTATTAAATATTTTCTTCATTTACATTTCAAATGCTATCCGAAAGCCCTTTATACCCTCCCCACCCCCTGCCATGCTCCCCAACCCACCCACTCCCACTTCCTGGCCCTGGCATCCCCTATACTGGGGCATAGAATCTTTGCAAGACCAAGGGCCTCGCCTCCCAATGATGGCCAACTAGGCCATCTTCTGCTACATATGCAGCTAGAGACACGAGTTCTGGGGGTTCTGGTTAGTTCATATTGTTGTTCCACCTATAGGGTTGCAGATCCCTTCAGCTCCTTGCGTACTTTCTCTAGCTCCTCCATTGGGGGCCCTGTGTTCCATCCAATAGATGACTGTGGAAGATGCTCTTTCTTTTCTCCAGCATATGTTTTTGGCATCTTGGTCATATATTAAATGGCTGAAGTTCCATACCCTCTGTTTGAGTTTTCTATTTTTGTTCCATTGGACTATATATCTATTTCTGTGCAAGGACCATGCTGTTTTATTTCCATGACTGAGTATTATATCTTGAGATCTGGAATTGTAATTCCCCCAAAACTGTTCTTCTGGCTCAGGATTGTTTTGTTATTCAGGATTCTTTGTAGTTCCACATGAATCACAACAATGACCAGCATAGCAAAGCTACTCTAAAAGTGAATTATTAGTGCACATATTGTGTCCATAACCAAAAGCGCTCTTCATTCTTCTTAAGACCCTTCAGACCTGCTCAACAGGAGGGAAATCATGCTTGGTATTGGGAAGCTAGCTAACTATTCCAATCTGGCGAGGTCATCTTGGAAGAGAACCTTCAATCACCCATTTACTAATCCCTAACTACATTCTAAATATTTGTCCTTATAACCAGAAGTAAGTGTAGTCCTCGGCCCCATCAAGGAAACTTCTGATTGCAACAATTGGAGACCAGCACAGAAAATCACAACCAATCAATATGCAAAGTTGTGGAGCCAGTGCCAACTGATCCATCAGCAACACAAGTCCTGCACCTAAGTTTCAGGGATCACTGCAGAAGAGGAGCCAGAAGGATTTTAAGAGACAAGGGAACATAGAGTTTGCTGTGAGATTGTGTCTCTGTGGAGAAAGAGGAACACTACTCCATTGTTGGTGGGATTGCAAGCTTGTACAACCACTCTGGAAATCAGTCTGGCAGTTCCTCAGAAAATTGGACATAGTACTACCAGAGGATCCTGCAATACCTCTCTTGGGCATATATCCAGGAGATGTTCCAACTGGTAATAAGGACACATGCTCCACTATGTTCATAGCAGCCTTATTTATAATAGCCAGAAGTTGGAAAGAACCCAGGTGTCCCTCAACAGAGGAATGGATACAGAAAATGTGGTACATTTACACAATGGAGTACTACACAGCTATTAAAAACAATGAATTTATGAAATTCCTAGGCAAATGGATGGATCTGGAGGGTATCATCCTGAGTGAGGTAACCCAATCACAAAAGAACTCACATAACATGTACTCACTGAAAAGTGAATATTAGCACAGAAACCTAGATTACCCAAGATACAATTTGCTAAACACATGAAACTCAAGAAGAATGAAGACCAAAGTGTGGACACTTCTTAGAATTAGGAACAAAGCACACATTGAAGAAGTTACAGAGATCAAGTGTGGACCAACCAGTGACTGCTGCAGCCGGGGATCCATCCCATAATCAGCCACCAAACACAGACACTATTGCATACGCCAGCAAGATATTGCTGAAAGGGTCCTGATATAGCTGTCTCCTGTGAGGCTATGCCAGTGCCTGGCAAACACAGAAGTGGATGCTCATAGTCAGCTATCAGATGGAACACAGGGTTCCCAAGGGAGGAGCTAGAGAAAGTACCCACGGAGCTGAAGGGGTCTCCAACCCTATAGGTGGAAGAACAATATGAACTAACCAGTACCCCCAGAGCTCGTGTCTCTAGCTGCATATGTAGCAGAAGATGGCCTAGTTGGCCATCATTGGGAAGAGAGGCCCCTTGTTCATGCAAACTTTATATGCCCCAGTACAGGGGAACGCCATGGCCAAGATGTGGGAGTGGGTGGATAGGGAGGCAGGGCGGGGGATGGGGGAGGGTATAGGGTACTTTCAGGATAGCATTTGAAATGTAAATGAAGAAAATATCTAATAAAAATTGGAAAAAAGAAAGAAAGAATAATTCAAGCAAAGGCTACAGTGACCAGAGAGAAAGATTTCAAATTTGGCAGACTGGGTAGTTTCCTGGAAAGACTTTTGAGGATTTGAAACAATCAAGCCTTTTTAATAATGTTCAGTCATGCACCAACCTGATAATTAACTTATTATGAAATGTCATGAAAGTAAGAATCCTTTCTGCATGTGATATAATGATCACTATCCACAGAATTATTTCATAGCCTTGCCTTCTTCCTTGCTTCCAAAAGCATTTCTGAAGTCAACCTTATGCACAGTCTAAAGTACGTAGCCAGAAACCACTGGGAGATGAAGGCGGCATTATTTGGCATGCTGCTTGTCTGCTGCCATACCTTCCTGGTAAAGGATACGTAAGTGGGTTTTAATAAGGAATACTTAGAGTCAAAATTAAGAGACTCATCCAGATCTCCTTAGCTTATCCCACTACCAATGATGACTACTGCACCAGTCTTGTGAGATGCTCTCAGACATGCCCCATCAGAGTTTATCAGGCTTGACACTGGACTGATATTTTTGCTTACATGACCAGAACATTCAAAGTGCTACCATTCTGTCTCAGTAAATCAAGAAATGGTTTAGAAAGCAGTGGATCTTCCAACACCCAGTGAATCTATCCTTAGAGGCTCTCTTGCTCTCCCAGAGATTTTATAACCAATCAAAGCGAATAAGACAATGAAATTAGAAATTCTGAATTGTGACCTCTGTGAGCATGTGTTTGTATCTGTGTGTGTGTGTGTGTGTGTGTGTGTGTGTGTGTGTGTATGGGGGTGTGTGCACTCATTTAAAAATAAAACAGCCATTCCAGTCACAACTCTGATCCATAAGTGTTCCTGTCTGAAAGAACTGCAGGGATAGAAATGGCAAAGAGACTAAGGAAACGAAGGTCCAGCGACCAGCTCAAAATGGGGTTGAGCTCAAGGGGAGGTCCCAGGGCCTGATACCATTACTGAGGCTATGGAGGGCTCACACACACACACACACACACACACATACACACACAAAACCTAGCATGACCACACTCCAGAATACCCAACAAGCAGCTGAAAAAGGCAGATGCAGATATTTGCACCCAACCAATGGATAGAATCAGCTGACCCCTGTTGTTGAATTAGGGAAGGCTGAAAAAGGCTGAGAAGGGCGATCCTGTAAGAGGACCAGCAGTCTCAATTAATCTGGACCCCTGAGATCTCTCAAACACTGGAGCACCAAACAGGCAGCATACAAAAGCTGACATGAGGCCCTCAACACATGTACAGTAGAGGACTGCTGGGTGGGTCTATATTCATTCAGAGATGATGCACCTCACCCTCAAGAGACTGGAGTCTCCAGGGTGTTTAGAAGTCAGGTGGGGTAGGGAGTGCAGGCATCCATGTGGAGACAGGGGGGTGGNAGAGAAGAGAAGAGAAGAGAAGAGAAGAGAAGAGAAGAGAAGAGAAGAGAAGAGAAGAGAAGAGAAGAGAAGAGAAGAGAAGAGTGTTGGGGTTTTCCCCCCAATGATTATGACAAACACCCAATAAAAATAAAAGGAAAAAATTAATTTCTTTAGGTCATGGTTTCAGTGCATAGGCTTTGTTCCTGGGACACACACTAGCAGGTTGTCAAAGCAGAAAAACATGGCAGCAGGAAGCAAAGAGGTTAACACAAAAGAGTAGGAGGAAATGTATCTGCAAATTCACACCTCCAGTGACCTAGTTCTTCAGTAGGTCCTGCAACCTAGAGTTTCCTTCCCCTAACTCCCAGAATAGCCTCTAGCTGGGGAAAGAAGTGCTTAACACAAGAACCTACAGGCAGCAGCTCACATTCAAGCTACTGACAGCTGCAGAGAGACAGAACCACAGAAGAGTCTCAGCATGTGCAAACAAGAAGACATTCATTGCTAAGAGAGGGCCATCCACTAGCTTGAAAATATTCCCCAGTGTCTGCAATAGTATTATTCTAGCTTTTTGCATCACAATACACACACAAAAAAACAACACAGGAGCTCTGTTTTTATGGTTGAGGTGTCCAGAATATTTCTACCTAAGTTCCATTAGTGTTCTTTGAACCTTGCCATCTGACTTGGAAGGCAGCTGGTCTCTACTTCCTGATAAGTTCATATTTATTCAGAAGCCACACTCTAGATATTTAAAATGTCGTCTTACACAAAGATAAATAAAAATTGTTCTTCAGAGCAATCACTCTGTGATAGATTAGAGGGACTCAGATCTCCCTAAAGTGGACAGGAATTAGGTATTTAAATAGGGGTTGAGAATGTTTTTGCTTTTGTTTTTGTTTTTGCTTTTGCTTTTGTTTTGTTTTTTGGATTTTGTTTTGTTTTGTTTTGTTTTGTTTGAGACAGGGTTTCTGTGTATAGCCCTAGAACTCACTCTGTAGACCAGGCTGGCCTCAACTCAGAAATCCACCCCTGCCTCCCAAATGCTGGGATTAAAGGCCTGTGCCAGAATGTTAATTTATGATAGGTTCCTATAATCACTCTTTGACATTTTTTTTAAATCTCCCTCTCCCTCCGTCTTTTTCTTTAAAACAAAAATTTATCAATAGTATGTGTCTAGAACTTATCCATTTCTTTTAGATTTTCCAGTGTTTTTAAAAGTGCAAACATTTAGAATGTTCCCATACCTGGACCTTCTGCATTTTCTTGTTAACTGTTGTTCCCTATTGCTTTTAATTCTAAATTTATTTATTTTTTAAAGATTTATTTATTATACATAAATACACTGTAGCTGACTTCAGACACTACAGAAGAGGTCATCAGATCTCATTACAGATGGTTGTGAGCCACTATGTGGTTGCTGGGATTTGAACTCAGGACCTTTGGAAGAGCAGTCGGTGCTCCTAACCACTAAGCCATCTCTCCAGCTCCTAATTCTAAATTTTTAATGTGGGTCTTCTCCTTACTTTAATTATGTTTTCAGAGTACCAACTATTTCAATGTTTGGTTGAATCTATGTATTGTTCTTTTAGTTTCCTCTTTATTAGTGTCTGCTAGATCTCTATTATTACTTACTGTCTAGTACTTTTAGATTCAGTTTGTTTTTATTTTTCTAAGACTGGAGTTGTACAGCTCAGGCACTTAAAAGCCTCTCTGATTTATATATCTACAGGTTTAGATCTATATGTATTCCTCTTCGAACCATCTCAGCTGTATCCAGAGGTCTGCCAATGTGCTTAATGAATGGTTTCCTTACGTAGCCATCTTCCCAGTGCACAGAATGGCTTATTCTACAACACTGATACATTTCAGGAAAAAAAAAAAAAGACACTGAAAGATGTCTTTTTTTTGGAAATCAGGTTTATGAATGAGCTATGGTTTCTTTGGGGTGTTTGTTTGTTTGTTCGTGTGCTTTTTGAGGGTTTTTTAAAAGATTTGTTTGTTTGTTTGTTTATTTATTTATTTATTTATTTATTTATTTTTGAGAGCAAAGAGAGCAAATTTTATTTGGTGAAGGCAAACATCATCCAAAAGAAACCAGATGGACAAGGTGCTGTGATAGGGGAGCCTCTGGGGCCACACAGAAACCTCATACTGGGCAAGGAACAGGCTCAGGATACAGAATGTCCTCAGCCATTCAGCACCCTCTGGACAAGCTCTTCATAGTTGATGCAACCAGTGCTGTCCTCATGCCCCGCCACTAGCATCTCTACTTCTTCCTCTTTCATCTTCTTGCCCAGTGTGACTAGAACATGACAGATTTCAGCATCCAAGACGGTGCCATTTCCTTCCTTGTCAAACACATGAAGGCCTTCAACATTATCCTCATAGGTTCCTTGGTCATTGTTCTCGGCCACGGTCTGCAGCATGGTCAGGAAGTGCTCAAAGTCCAGCACCTTCACATTCATCTCATCACTCTTGGGGTTCCCCAGGACCTTGAGCACCTTGGCATTGGTAGGGTTCTGGCCCAGGGCCTGCGTCACATCCCCACACTGGCTGTACAGGATCTTGCCATCGCCTGTTTGGTCAAACAGCTGGAAAGCCTCCTTGAATTCTGCAGTCTGGTCCTCGGTGAAGTCACATATCTTGGCTGCTGAGCTCTGCAGGACCTTTTCTGCTATTTATTTATTTATTTATTTATTTATTTATTTATTTATTTTTATGTGTATAAGTACACTGTAGCTGTACAGATGGTTGTGAGCCTTCATGTGGTTGTTGGGAATTGTATTTAGGACCTCTGCTCACTCCGGTATTTAGGACCTCTGCTCACTCCAGTTGACCCTGCTTGCTCTGGTCAACCTCGCTCACTCAATCCCTGCTTGCTCTGGACCAAAGACTTTTTTCATTATTATAAATGAGTACACTGCTGCTGTCTCCAAACACACCAGAAGAGGGAGGGTGTCAGATCTCATTGTGGGTGGTTGTGAGCCACCATGTGGTTGCTGAGATTTGAACTCAGGATCTTAGGAAGAGCAGTCAGTGCTCTTACCTGCTGAGCCATCTTGCCAGCCCAGTTTGGTTTTTGTCTGTTTGTTTTGTTTCCATGTGTATTCATGTGCATATGAAAGGTTTTTCATATGTGTAGATACACTTGTATGGGTGCACATGCGTATGGTTGTGTGTACAGGTGGAGGCCTGAGGTTGGGAATTATCTTTGATCACTCTTCCACCATATCCATTGAAGCAGGATCTCTCATTCAAAGGCAGAGATCTCTGATAAGGTTAGTATTGCTAGCCAGTAGCCCGAGAGAGTCCTGGCTCCGCCTCCTGAGACTAGAATTACAGGAATGCTGCTGTGTGCTCAGCCAGTATAGAGGTGGGTTTGGGGCTGATCCTTCTGTTTGTGCAGGTGCTTTTACAAAACACTGAACCATCTCCCCAGGCTCCTATATTAGCGATTTAATGCTTTGTTTATTATTTGGTAGAAGATGATTTTGAGGAAGCAATTACATCCAACTGCACATTAAAGAGGAAAAAATAAGGACACTTTCTCAACAAACTTTTCCTTAGAAATAGAAATTTAACAACTTCGTGAATTTGTATAACAAAACTTCAAATGACTTGCTCATAAATCAATAAAAATAAATTAGTGTTGAAACACTAACACCATCCAAGAAGCTTAAGGAATTCCACATGGAGATCTAGGCCTGTAATCTCAAGGAGGCTGAGGATCATGAATTTGGGAGCAAGCTGGGCTGTGTAGGAAGATAGAAGTTAGCTGGAGATACACAGGAGTGAGACCCTGTTTTAACTATATTAAGTCTGGAGGTACATGCCTATAATCCCAATGCTCAGGAGTCCAATATAGAAGAATAATGAATTCAAGACTCATCTAGGGCTACATAGCAAGGCTATATACACTAAACAACAACACATAATGGCACTGTTCTAATATTTAATTTGCACAACAGTGTTTCAACATTTACATTATCCTCTGGCATTGGTAAAGCAAATGTATTTCACATAAATTTTGAGCTTTTTTTTTTCCTCTTTCTGCATTTTGAGACTCACCTGCACACATCATTTTGGCTTTAGGTCTATCATTTTGTTTTGATTTTTTTTATTTGTTTGTTCGTTTGGTTGGTTGGTTGATTGGGTTTTGTAAGACAAGGTCTCACTTTACAGCCTAAGATGCTTTCAAACTCGTAATCCTTCTCCCTGAGCCTCTCAGGTGCTAAAATTATAAGCATAAACCACATGCCTGACTGAATCAATGTCAGGACAATCCAGAGATTCCTTGAAGAGTCTCTAGATTCCATAACAAGAATATTCTAATTGATCACCTTCATAATCATCATCATGAATCATACTGAGTACGAGGCAGGATAACATAATTAAAGTATTTATAGAGAGGTTTAGAACTCTAGCTCTTCCATGAGCATACATAAGCTCTTGCACTAAATCATTCAACCATTTATCATAGGTAAATTCTTCTGTACTTGTCTCTATCTATTATACTCTATAGCTGAGAAATACCTAGGGTTTCTATTCCTACAGCAGACTTCATTGTAACATGTTTCCCACAGGACAGAGTTCTCATGGGAAAATAGAGTCTACTCTATATCTATATGGAGAGTTGGAATGGTATTCTGTTGCTGTGATAGAATGCCTGAGAAAATGTATTAGGAAAGGCTTACTTTGTCTGTGATTTCAGAGGTTTCAGTTGATGGTCACTTGACTCCATGTTTCTGAGCCTGTGATGAGGGAGATGTATCATGGTAAGGAGCTCATAATGGAGTAAAGCTACTAGACCTGCCCACAGTCATGCACCACCCCAAGTTTCCATCATCTCAAATATTTACTCCACCATGAGCAGTAATGATTAATGAGAATATGATACAGCCACTTCTCAAGGGCCCTGCATCTGAATACTTCTGTACTGGGAATGAAGACTTCAACGCATAAGCTTTTAAGGTACATTTCACATGCAAACCATAACAGTGAAAGTATGCCTGACAACCTATCAGCAAGAACTTAGAAGAGTCCCTTAGAAAGGAAAGCAGCTCCATCTCCTGAATTTCCAGTGCTTTCCTACAAACACACATAAATAAAACCTCTCTAGATTCTTCTCCTTCCTCCTCTTCCTCCTCCTCCTCCTCCTCCTCCTCCCCCTCTTCCTCCTCCTCTTCCTCTCTTTTTCTTCTTCCTTTCTCTTTACCAGACACAACCTGGCTGCACAACCTGCTTTTTCACAGTTCTTTCCTTGTGGCACTTTATGACATATCTCATTTGCTACTTCTCCTTGACACTCCGTGCTTCTGAAGTTGGCTAACTGGGACAGCCATCAGCTGTGAGTAGGCAAACTGATACACATGTTAGCATTGGCTGCCACAAAGCAGTTTTCTGTTAGCACTCCAAGCACTTGGACTCTGTTTTAGTGTGTACAAGGGTCACTTTTTTTTTCTTTCCTTTAATATTTCTTTTCTTCCTTACTTCCCTCTTTTTTATTTCTTTCTTTGTGTTACATTGAAGCTATTGTATGATTAAGGAGGTAAGAGGTCATGTAAATAAGCATTTCGTAAGCATTGGTCTTTGGCATGCATTACAGTGATAAGAAGGGCACAGTGAGGCAGTTCTGAATTCTCCAGTTTTATCTTTCCATGGATAGAAGTTGGCATCCCAAAGATATTCTTTGCTGTGTTTTATGGTGAAACATTCATATTAAAAAGCAATAATCAGACTATACAAATGTATATCTTGTATAAATGGCACAGTTGACATTTTGCTTGTATAAATGTACATGTTGTATTTGTTCTGTCACTAGTTAGTTAATGCCATCTTGTATAAATGTTCACTTTTAAATGAAAATTCAATGTAGGGCGTGCATCACTTTATGCTTTTTTACTTTTTAGAAACTTATTTACTTTTTATTTATATAAGTACACTGCAGCTATCTTCAGACACACTAGAAGTGTGCATTGGATTCCATTACAGATGGTTGTGAGCCACCATGTGGTTGCTGGGAATTGAACTCAGGGCCTCCGGAAGAGCAGTCAGTGCTCTCAACTGCTGAGCTTTCTCTCCAGCCCTTTATTTATGCTTTTTTTTTTCAACTTGTATTAGATATTTTCTTCATTTACATTTCAAGTGTATCCAGAAAGTTCCCTATACCCTCCCCCCTCCCGGCCCTGCTCCCCCACCCATCCGCTCCCACCCCCTGGCCCCGGCGTTCCCCTGTATTGGGGCATATAAAGTCTGCATAACCAAGGGGCCTCTCTTCCCACTGATGGCCAACTAAGCCATCCTCTTCTATATATGCAGCTAGAGACACGAGCCCAGGGGGTACTAG
>CACVCL010031842.1:0-24735 GCA_902729485.2 Mus minutoides | reverse complement strand
TTGTACATATTCTAGTGTCTCCATGCTCATCCCATCTCTAACCATTCTGTCACTGTCACTGACGCATGGCCAGATGGCAAGTAAACTTTGTTCACAGGCTCCCGTGAAGGAGCAGAAAGCAGCGCACTTTATCTCAGACAAACAGCCACTGAGTGGCTGCAGGAGATGGAGGTGGCTGGGTGTGACCACAGGATCAGAATTTATGGCTGTAAAAACGCTCAAAATTTAATTGGAAATTAATCTCACAAAGCTTATGAGTTCCTTTCAGATGACATCCAGATTGTATTAACAAATAAATCGTTTTTAATTTACAATCAAGCAAGAGATTTTCTATTTATAAAAGTTTAGAGTAAGCCGGGCGATGGTGGTGCACACCTTTAATCCCAGCACTCAGGAGGCAGAGGCAGAGGCAGAGGCAGGTGGATTTCTGAGTTCAAGGCCAGCCTGGTCTACAGAGTGACACAGAGAAACCCTGCCTCAAAAAACCAAAAAAAAAAAAAAAAGTTTAGAGTAATTAGAAATAGATCTTAAATTAAAAAGTTGGGATCTAAAAATTTTATAATTTAGGACGTAAGTTCAAACAGAACAAAAATCACCATGAATCGGGAATCACAGGCAGTTCTTCTCCTTAGAAAATAAAAAAGGGATCACTGTGATCCACAGCGTCCTAAGTAGGTCACTCAGACCTCTAAGGGCTATCTGTATCCTCACTGACAAGATCTACACTCCAGGAAGATCACCGAAGCGTCCTATAGTAACAGTTCTTTACATACATACATACATACATACATACATACATACATACATACATACATAGCAGGTGTGCTATAAGCATGGAGATCAGAAGACAACTTGCAGTTGTTTCTCTCCTTCCACCATACGGGTTCTAGAAAGCAAAACTCATCAGGCTGGGCTGGGTGGCAAATACCTTTACCCACAGAGCCTTTCTGCCAGTCCTGTATTTTTAGAAGACTACAAAAAGCAAGAAATCTTGTTGTTATATATCAACATCAACAAAATTTATTATGTACTAAAAACTTACTCATACCTGGTGAAAGCCTTGTGAAAGGCCTGAACTCCTATCTCCTAGAGAATCTGAGTCCAAAGGATTGAAATTTCCAGGCCTGCCTAAGCACTTACTGAGATCCTTCCTTAAAAGTAAGACGACAGCAAGATGGTTTGATGGACTGAAATACCTGCCAACCTGATTTTGATCCCTGGGAAACACATTTTTCTCTGAGCTCCACACATGTGCATAGTATGCTTATGTACAAACAGAAACATATAAGACAAATGTTTAAAAATACTTTTTTGTTTTGTTTGAGACAGGGTCTCTCTATTATGTAGTCCTGGAACTTCGTATGGAGACCAGGCTAGCCTTGAACTCAGAGATCCACCCGACTACCAAGTGCTGAGATTAAAGGTATGCACCACCACACCCAGCTCAAACAAACAAACAAAACAAATTTTTTTTAAGTGAAAAAGAATGTATCTCAATGGTCAGAGTGCTTGACTAGATATACAAGGCTATAGATTCAATTTAACATATTAAGAGGGAGAGAACCCACATCTATATTAAATGATAGTCTCGGGAGGCTGTCACATTCCTATAATCTATCTGTAACCCTGGTAGTTAGAAGGCTGAGGCAGGACCATGCATTTGAGACCAGCCTTGAGGATACAGCAAGTTCCAGGCCACACTCAGTTGCAGACTTTGATTACAAATTCTGTCTCTGAGACTGGAGAGATGGCTCAGCGGTTAAGAACACTGCCTGCCTTTTCAGAGATTCTTAGTTCAATTCCTAACCACCTAAAACAGGATGTAATGCCCTCTTCTGGTGTGTACACAAAGCACCCATATATATAAAATCTTTTTAAAAGTCCTATCTCCCTCATCTTTCCCTGAAGATTAATACACACTTAATGGTTGATAGTAGAAAGTTAATGATTGATAGTAGAACAAGAATTTTGTTCCAGTGATACAGCCACTTTGTAAGGTGCACATGCTTCCTGTAAACAAACTCTCAGTTATGTTTCTGTAGACAACCCTAAGGAAACTCACTGGGTCACACAGACAAACTGAGGTAAGTGTGTAGAAGGCAGGCAAGTAGGGAAGAGGAAAGAGATTAGAAGCAGCAATGGAGATACAAAGGCAATTTGGGGGCGAGAGATAATTATGATCAAGATTTATTATGTACATGTGTAAAAATGTTATAATGAAATCCATTATGTATAATTAATATACACTAATAAAACATTAAGAAAAAAGGTTCTCAAGCCGGGCATGGTGGCACATGACTTTAATCCCAACACTCGGGAAGCAGAGGCAGGTAGATTTCTGAGTTCGAGGCCAGCCTGGTCTACAAAGTGAGTTCCAGGACAGCCAGGACTATACAGAGAAACCCTGTCTAGAAAAACCAAAAAAAGAAAAAAGAAAAAAAAAAAAGAAAAGAAAAAAAGAAAAAAGGTTCTTGGGCTGGGGAGATGGCTCAGCGGTTAAGAGCACTGACTGCTCTTCTGAATGTCCTTAGTTCAATTCCCAGCAACCACATGGTGGCTCACAACCATCTATATAGGATCAGATGTCCTCTTCTGGTGTGTCTGAAGACAGTGACAGTATACTCACATACATTTAAAAAAAAAAATTTTTTTTTTACTTTAAAAAGAAAAAAAGTGCTCCTCTTACTAGCACACAGAAAGTTCAAGTCAGTGGGGTATGTAGCATCAAAAATCTGCCAGATTTTCACCACAAGTGAGTAATTTACCAAAACCAAAGTACTGTGTTGTTAGATTCCATGTTTAGAGCTGTCACCTAAAAATTCACTTGAAAATCTGTTGGCAGAAAACAGTGTTACTATACAATAAGCTCCTGGGTCCCCACCAACATGGCAGCAAGTATCTGTAATCCCAGCACTCAGAAAACTAAGGCAGAAACAGCATGGGCTATGTAACATGACTATGTATACACAGACACACAGACACACAGACACACAGACACACACACACACACACACACACAGATGTGTCCATGGATACATTAAAAAAAAAGCTACCTGAAATATAGTATTCATGTATTCCTAAATAATAATGCAAAAGGTTTACTTGAATAAGAAATATAAACAGCATGAAAAATTTCCCTCTTACCCCTACCCCACCAATGAGAAATTCATAGGTAGTCATCAATTATTCCAAGTTGTATATGCCTATGTAAGATAGTGCGAATAACTACATCAATTGCTCTCTGAGGATACTATTTCTGACTTCAGAAATAATAAATAGGTAAACCTGACTTCTCTAAGATATTGATTTTATGATAAAGAGTTCACAATGAAGACCAATCCACAAGCACATCTTATTCCTAAAGTCTTCTATCATCACATGCTTTGAACAGTATACTAATGATGGTAGAGCTTATTGGAAATTAAGGGATGGTGGCATATGCCTATATCCCAATCCCAGTACTCTGGAGGCTAAAACAAGAGGACAGTGGCAAGTCAGAAGCCAGCCTGAACTCGGGGGGGGGGGGGGGGGCGGCAGGCAAGGCTATTAATTGAGACCTTGCCTCAAAAAAGTAAAGTTTTCTATTTAGAAACTGAATGTGGTAGAGCTCAATTACTACCCCAGCATCTGGGGGATAAAGATAGAAGGATCAGAAATTCAAGGCCATCTTCAACTATAGACCTTCTCTCAATAAACAAACTGATGTACAGTGCTTGTTTAACAATCAAGAAGTCCTGAGTTCCACATAAAACTGAGAGTAGTGGCCTGTAATCTCAACCCTAAGAAGGAAGCAGCTAGTATTAGATGTTTAAGGTTGTACATAACTATATAGTTTGTAGCCAGCCTCAACTACAAAAGAGCCTGTCTTATAAGTAAACGAAAGGATATAACTCTATAGTGTAATAGAAACTGTTTTTTTATATAGGGTATATACAATTATATAGATATAGGGTATATAGAGGTATAGATGTAGAGATAGATATATGGGTATATATGTAAATACATATATATCCTATATAGTATAAATATAATAAAAATAAATGTCGGCCAGCAAGATAACTCAGCATGCAAAAATACTTGCCACACAAGCCTGACAAGGTGAGTTCAGTCCCAGGAACACACATGAAGGTAGAAAAAGAGAACGTGTCCACAAGGTTTTCTGTACATCACATATCTGGTGTCATGTATACATATCATACATGCACACACATTATATGTTGAACACACAATGATTGTATAATTTACTCCTAGAGAGGTAGCAGGTGTTCATCTTAAGATAATTCAACTGACTTGCTTTCTACTTCCTGTTTGGTAGACATAATCTGAAATGTTGAAGTTCCAATGATCTCTATACTGCTGCCACTGCTTTCCTATTGTAGAACGTGGCAGCCTGTCTACATTACAAAATCGACACTGATACCTGCAGTGGAGGGGTTCAAAGGTGTACTTAGATACACAGTTTGAGGCCAGCCTCAACTTCAAAAGAGCCTATCTTATAAGTAAATTAAAAAGTATTTAAGTATGCTTAAAGATACTTAATGTATACTTTACTTAAAATATAATTTACTCAAGTATAAGTACATGAAAAATGCTATTACAGTTACATATTCTACATGAGGCCAAGCGCTTTTTTAAAGGTTGTTTGTTCCAATGAAATTTATATTCTTTGATCAAGATTGCTGTTGTTACTCCTTTAAAGAGTATGTAAATCAATTTTAGAATTTTATCTTAATTAGAGCAATCAGCTGATAAACTTCAAAGCCTCTAAAGTCTGTCATCATTATTTGAAGAATACCTTCAAGGAAACCTACAGATCCTAGCTAAAAACAAGAAAAAATTTTAATATTTTCCTTTAATGTTTGTTGAAGTTATTTCCAGTCTTCTTAGGCCAATTAAATATTTAGAAACTTCATAATATTTGACCAATGAATAAAATTCAAAGTGTAGCTAAAGATTTTTTGGCAACTAAATATTACTACTAACGTTACAGAATAAAATTTGGAAGATAATAAATGTTTAACATAAAAGACCCGGTGCTGGTGCTGGAGAGGTGGCTTAGTGGTTAGGCAGGCGGACTATCTGCTCTTCCAGAGAGTTCAGGGGATCTGATGCCCCCTCTGGTCTCCACGAGCACCATGAATGCCAAGTGGTGAACAGAATTGTATTTGGGCAAAACACCTATACATATAAAATTTTTTAAAAAGATCTGGTGCTTTAGCTCCAGTTTTCAAAAGTCAACTTTGCCTGGTGTGGTGGCACATACTTTAATCCCAACACTCAGGAAGCAGAGGCAGGTGGATCTCTGTGAGTTCAAGGCCAGCCTGGCCTATACAGTAAGTTTCAGAACCAGGGTTATATAGAAACCCTGTCTCAAAAATTTAAAAACTAAAATCCAACCCAAAATTAAACAAATAAACCAAAAGGCTAACTTTAAGAAAAATATAAAGAGGCCTAAGACATGCATATCCCAATGGGTACAGTGTTTTTATCTCAAGGCTGATGATCTGAGTTCAATCTCAGGGTCCAGGAGCCAATAAGTTGGGGGAAGAGAGCTGACTCCACACGTGTGCTATGGTATTCATGGCCCATCCCATTAAAAATAGTAAAAAAAATTTTTTTGAAGAATTATTTATTTAACTTATACGGGTACACTGTAGCTGTCTTCAGACACACCAGAAGAGGGCCTCAGATCTCATTACAGTCGTGGTTGCTGGGGATTGAACTCAGGACCTCTGGAGGAGCAGTTAGTGTTCTTAACTGCTGAGCCATCTCTCCAGCCCAGAAAAATATTTTAAGGAAAGTATAAAGACCAAGAGGATACAGCTCAAGGGTAGCATTCGTGTCTAGGTTCAATCACTAAATACTTCCAAGGCTAAAAGACCCCTATAAAGTTAGATGGGAGTGGTGGCCTATTTCTATTATCTTAGCACTCTGGGGACGGAAGCAAGAGGACCAACAGGACCAACAGTTCAAGGCCAGGCCCAGCATGGTGGCTTACACCTTTAAACCCAGCATGAGGGAGGCAGAGGGAGGGGACCTGAGCTCCAAGCCAGTCAGAGCTACATAGTGCAACCTTGTACCTGCCTCCACCCCCACCCCACCTCAAAAGTTCTAACAGACTGAGCTACACAGAAGATCATATAGCTAAAAAAAAAAAAAACCATATAGCTCTCCCTCCCCCAAAAGAGTAGCTTTAATATATATAAGTGAAAATTATATAAGAACACAGAATTCCCCTTTGTGTTACTTGTTTATACTTTATTCACAATGAATCTGATAAATTACTTTTAAAAAATATATGACTGCTTTCATTATGTTCATATTATCTTCCTTCCTGCTCTTTCCAGCAAATAAACATCACCCTTCTTTTCATGAGCAACCAACCTAAGCTTATGATTTTTTTCAGACAAACTGCAACATATCACTTCAATTATCCAAACATGTCTCCCATATTTTTTATCCAGAGTCTTTGGTGTAGGTCTCATGTTTCCTGTAGAAATGGCCTATCAACATGCACAACTGGGGTTCTCTACTCCATTTGAAGCCTTTTTGCAATTACAAACTTCTGCAACTAAGCATTTTCTATATATTTTATTTGACTTTTGGTTTTAAGAGTTAAATCTAATATAATGTTCTATTTCCTATAACTTAAATGCACTAAAACTTTCTCCTGTTTTCATTACACAACTTTTTCTTTTCATTACACAACCTTTAAGGATTCCTTTTAAAAACCTCTTTAACAAAAACGTATACTCATTTTTGTTATGTTGATTCTCAAATCCTGACTATAAAGGATGAATTTTAAATAAATGATAAATGGCTGTTTTATTTATTCACCATTTAGGTCGGATTTATGACCCCTCTCTCTCTCTCCTCATTTCAGCTACTGTTGAATTTTGAATGAAACAACTTCAATTGTAACAGAAGAAACATCTGTTGCTTCTTTTTCCTCATCAGGGCTTTCCTAACTGAAAGAAAGGCTCTCTGCCCCTCTCCAACTCCCCCTCCCTCCCCACACTGAGTTCCTTAGACTTCTTTACTTAAAATATTGTCACAGCAATTAAAATATTATAGCTAAAAATTATTTATTTCCTTATTAAAGCAAAAAGAATGATGTTAAAAAAAAACAAGATATGTGCTTCACAGAATATAAATTGTAACCATAATATAGACTTCAAGGGTATACTTGAAATGATCAGCTCAATCAAGCTGTTACACATTCCTGGCTCACTAAGAATTGTTTAGGAATAGGATTTTCTTCACAGTATCCAAATTCTGTATAGCTTCTTGCATGCTATATTTTCTTTGCCAATCCAAAGCTAACATAATGGCAGTCACCACCCCAAGAGGCAGACACCGAATGGTGCCACCCCCTCTCCCACGGCGCCTCATAATAAACCGTCAAGCAGTGGAATGCATCGGCGCCTTTATGAGCAAACAATGCCAGAGCTTCATTAGAATACAGCTGACATTTTCAAAGCACAAATACTTTGAAGAAAATTGTACTAGGGGAAAAAAAGGAACGAAATAACTACAAAGGCTGAATTTTTTTTCGTCTGTCAGGTTGATTTCTAAAGATTCTGAGGAAGCATACTTTATTGTTGACAATTTGAAAGTTTTCATAAATGGGAAAATATTTAATAAGAGGAAACCTTATTTTATTTACTGGAAAAAAAAATGAAAGTAAAAACTACCACTAGAATTGCTTCCACGAGGAATAACTATGAAGTACCTCTAAAATGACTGATGTCTTCAACTGCTTTTTTAACTCCTAAATAGAAAAAACTGAATTCCAGAATTATCTCTGCATTGTAATTAATTTATATAAATAGCTGAGGATAAACTAGGATAACTACCCCTCCCCCCACCCTCCCCCAATGCTCTGTAGTTTTTCTATCTGTAACCAGCAAGGACGACTTGAAATCAGCATGTTCCTGGCTACTTTTCTATTTAGCCTGGCAGCAGCTTAACAAATAAAAACACAGTAAAAACTCCCCCGAGGCTGTGAGGAACAAACTGGCCTCTCTTACCTGGTCTAAGGAAGCATGCCTCTCACTGCAGTACCAACAACACTCTACAGTCTTTGTTACCATTCACTGGAAACTTGAGACTGTGTCAGACGTAAGCAATCGAGCTCAGACAAGCTCAACTTAAAATACTTCTCAATAAAACTAAAAAGATGCTCAAGAAGAGCGGTCAAGATGTGTGCTGCTGCCCAAGAAAGAAAGGCACATCCCAAAACCTCAAAACACAGGTGCTAAGAAAGGAGCTTTTCTGTATGGAGCCTGGCTTTCTTACTAAATTACAAAGGCTGCTTAAAATTTAAAAAAAAGCTTAAAGGTAAAAAGTGATAAAATGCCTAAATCCAAGCTATTATTTTTCTAAATGCCATTTGAATTTTAAGTAGTTTAAAAATAAAATTAACTTACTCACAAGACCTGCATAATTCGAACTGTACATGTCCGACTATCTGCTGGCTCCAAGGCAGTCAGTCACAAAGCAGAAGACCTTACCGCATTTTGAAAGCAGAGCAAATGCACCATGAATTTCCCAGCAAAAGGGGAGGAGAAACTCCTGAAAAAAGCTCAGAGCTTTCAGAGCTTGTGGAAACTGCCCAGCCCTGTGGGAGGGAAGAGCCCTGGTCCTGCCCCCTGAGATAGGCCAGGCTGGTTTCTGATATCAACAAAGAGCAGCTTAGCTGTGCTGTTTGCCCTCCCACTTTCCCACAGTTAGTCTTAAACTTTTTGGGTTAGTCTTTTACATCTAGGGTTAAGCACCTTTCTCCATTTTCTCAGGAGAGCAAAAATTATGTTGACCTATTTTTTAAATGATTAATTAAAGTTACATATCTAATCATCTTACTCAATTTTCCAACACAGGAAATTTAACAAAAGATGACCTTTTAAAGTTCATTTCCAAGTTTACTCTTTGCAATGTCAGATAACTATAAGATTAGCTACCAGTATTAATATACTTTTACTACAATAATATTACAAATAAGGCAATGAACTGCCAAGATGTAAAAAAAAAAAAAAAAAAAATAGGGCTGGTGAGATGGCTCAGCGGGTAAGAGTACCCGACTGCTCTTCCAAAGGTGATAAGTTCAAATCCCAGCAACCACATGGTGGCTCACAACCATCGGTAACGAGATCTGGCTCCCTCTTCTGGAGTGTCTGAAGACAGCTACAGTGTACTCACATATAATAAAATAAAATAAATCTTTAAAAAAAAACATACTAAAGCAGGTATCTGTGAGTATGTAAATTTAAAACAAGTAATTTCATTAACATGTATTTACTGAATAGTGATAATAAGCCAAGTGCTATTTTAGTGAAAACATTCAAAAGTCAAACTAAAATCCCTGTCCCCACTGGGCTTACTGGCGTGTCATGTCTCCCTGCCAGTGAGTGAGTTCCACAATCCAACATGATTAAGGTGTCTGACTCTTATCACATATGCATCACCTACACTGGAAAAATTCCCCTCTGAAAAGGTTTTCTTGCTTCCTTGCTTGCTTCTCTCTACCCAGAGTTGGAAAGTGATTAAAGTTCAAAAATAATTGACCTTGTAGATTGCTTGGGACAGGCTCCTTCTTTGTAGCCCAGGCTGCACTACAACATGCAGAAATCGTATCCCAGCCTCCTAAGTGTTGCAGTGAAAGGACTGAACCACCAAATACATTTTTGAATGTATTTCTTGACAAGAACAAAGCAAGAATTTTGTGCTTCGCTTTTAGTACTGTATCTTCAGCATCTTAAACACTACCTGTCTGACATTCCAATCAATACTGACTGAAAGAGACTAGATGATTCTTCTTATTCAAACTTGTCTTTTGCTAACACATAATACACTAAAATACACAGAGACATGTGCCAACAATGATATGATACAGGGTATGAATTAACTTGTCTTGTAAACATGTTTTTAAAAATTGAAAATACAACCTATAGAACCCTAAATCTTTTCATTCTTATATCTTAAAGTACAATGGTGAGTCTATTTATACAGTAAATAGTATAGTACTGGACAATCTATTAAAATTCACTGGACTGGGGCCAGGATGACTCAGTGATAGGAGCATTTGCTGCACTTTCTAAGGACCAAGTTTGGTTCCCAAGTTCAGTTTCCAGCATTCATATTGGACAGCTCACAACTGCATGTAACTCCATCTCCAGGAGAGCTGACACCCTCCTTCTGGCTTCCATGGAAATATACACATACAAATAAATAATTTTTTAAAAGTTCACTGATGGGGCTGAGGAGATGGCTTAGTAGTTAAGAACACTGGCTACTCTGGATTCAAGTCCCAGCACCCACATGGCAGCTCAAAACTGTCTTTAACTCCAGTCCCAGGAGATATGGTGCCCTTACACAGAGATACATGCAGGCAAAAACACCAATGCACATAAAAAGATTCATTAAAAAAACTTGGCAAGCAATAATGGTGTAAGCCTTTAATCCTAACACTCAGGAGGCAGAAGCAGAAGGATCACCAAGTTCAAGGTCAGCCTGGTCTACAGAGTGAGTTCTAGGAAAGCCAAGGATATACAGAATAATAACCCTGTCTCAAAAAATAACAATTAATTAATTAGTTGTTTGATTCAGTTAACTAAGTTTATATATCGAGTCAGATTTCAAATGTTTTTGAATAAAAGATAAAAATTTATAGAATCCATATACATGTGTGTGCACATGCGCATGCACACACATACATTGTACTTTAAAAGCTTTAAAGAATCCTCTTCAATGATTTCTTCTTAATCTTTTATATATAAACTCTATTTGAGGTTAGAGAACTGGCACGATTAAGGTTCTGACTGCTCTTCCAGAGGACCCAGATTTGGTTTCCAGCACCCAAATGGTGGCTCACAACTATCTCGAACTCTAGTTCCATGGAATATGATGCCCTCTTCTGGTCTCTGTGGGTGGGCACTGTATATACATGGTACACAGACATATGTGCAGCCAAAAGAGCTATATAGAAAAAAGTTTAAATCTATGTATCACTATTTCAGCTCCTGACTAGCAAACACCAGATGCAGCTAAACACTCTCTTCTAGGTTTGTATATTGATTTTTTTTAAACTGGAATTTGTTATGTATACTAGCAACATGACTAACTTTTCACATTTAAGACAGACTTGTGATTTTATAGGTAGAAATGATACTCACAGATTGCTGGCTGGCCACATTAAGAGGCAATTAGTAACCTGAGCTTGTGTTTTCTCACTTACTAAATAAAATGTCTAATCTTAACCAGTCTAAGACTAAACCAAAGGGTCCATGAAACTACTTGCTTGAATAAATATTTCTTTATTGATTTCTTTTCTGAGACAGGGTTTCTCTGTGTAGCCTTGGCTGTTCTAGAAATTGCTCTGTACACCAGGCTAGCTTGAAACTCAGAGATCCACTTGCCTCTTCCTTCCAAGAGCTAGGATTAAAGGCATGCACCACTACCCAGTTAATACACAATGTCACATAGTAAACAGATTTACTTTTGTTTGCTCCATGTCCTATTTGTAGTGAGGGCATCTTCCAAGGTTCTACCCTTGATGTTTGCTAGAGTCTAGATCTACACATTCCCTCAAAGGCACAAAGTTAAAAGCTTTGGTACTAGCTGGGCATAGTAGCACATGTTCACTTGGGAGGCAGAGGTAGGTGGATCTCTGTGAGTCTAAGGCCAGTCTGGTCTACATAGTGAGTTCCAGAATAGCCAAGGCTACATAGAGACTCTGTCTATAGTAGTAGTAGTAATAGTAATTATTATTATTATTATTATTATTATTATTATTATTATTATTAATGTGTTTATAAAAGCATAAAGAGAGAGGGGATATGTTTGGTGAATGTGTAGTTAGGTATGGGGAAGGTGGTGCCTTGCAGGGCTCATGCCGAGACATCCCTTCCCTCTGAGGGACCAGCCACATGAGAGTATAAAATAGAGTAAACTATTCAGGGCATGGGGAGGGGAGTTAAGAGAATAGTAGAGGCAGAGAAAGGCAGAGAGAGAGAAAGATCAAAGAAGAGGAGTAGAGATGTAGAGGCCAGCCATGAGCATGTGGAGAGATGGAGGAAGGGAATGGGGAGGGAGGGGGGATGGGGCGAGAGGACAGAGTGGGAAAAAGAAGGCAAGAGAGAGAGGAGGGGGCAAGCAGCCCCTTTTATAGTGAGTCAGGGACACCAGGTAACTGTGGGGCGGAGCTTAGACAAAATGCTAACAACAACAATAATAATAAAAAAATAATAATAGCAACAAGAACAACCACCACCACCACAACCACAACAACCACAATGGTCTTGGTCAGCCAGTAATGCTGTTGGAAATACCAGCAAGTTTTAGATAAGGGCCTAGCAAGACACACCTTTAAATGGGTTTTGGAAATGCCAAACCCTGAAGGTTGGGTTCCCAACTGTGAAGTGAATGAGCTTCTCCTGTGACATCCAAAGCAGTCTAGGTTTCTCAGTTATAAACTAAACCTTCAGAGTGATGAGCCAGAACAAACTCCTCTTCTCTTTGACGTACTTCAGATGTGTGTCACATAATGAGGTGGTGACACAATGCTGCTTTCCTACAAATGTGCACTCCTCTTCTGCAGGGCATCTATCACTTCCACACAGATGACCACTAAAATCTTTAATGATCTCCTGGGCTTTTCCATTCTTCTCTAAACTTTAATTCACAGCTGTATATTGGTCAGCACTGTATATCTCAAAATATCCACTTAACTCTCAGTATTTCACTTCTCATTGTCCATCTCAAATCAGCACATCCTTTTATTCTTTTAACCTCGTTAAAAGAATCAATATTCAGCAAGAAAGTAGATTCTCTTAGCTAGACATGGTATTAAACACTTGTAATCTCAGCACTGGGGAGGTGAGACAGGACAACTGGGAGTTCAAGATCATCCTAGGCTACATTATGTGTTTGAGGCCAAGCTGAGCTGCATAAAGTCCTATCTCAAAACAAAACAACACAAAGAAGGTGATTCTTTCCTTATATATGAACATAGTACGTCACACCTATAATCCTAGCACTCAGGAGGCTGAGGTAGGCAGACTGCCATGAGTCCAAGGCCTGCTTAGGCCATAAAGTCAGTTCCAAATCAACCTGAATACTTGAATAAATTAAAATTTAAACTTAAGATTCGCTTTCTCTGAGGCTGAAGAAATGGCTTAGAGGTTTAAAAGTACTGACTGTCCTTATAGAGAACTTGGGTTTGTTTCCCAGTCACCACATGGCAGGTCAGTTCCAGGGGACCTAATGACTCTTCTGACCTCTGTGGGCCTTACATTTAAATGGTGTATGTATATGGCCTTAAGCATACACACATATACATAAATATCGATACATTTTTTTAAAAGATTTATTTATTATATGTAAGTACACTGTAGCTGTCTTCAGACACTCCAGAAGAGGGCATTAGATTTCATTACGGATGGTTGTGAGCCACCATGTGGTTGCTGGGATTTGAACTCCGGACCTTTGGAAGAGCAGTCGGCGCTCTTAACCACTGAGCCATCTCGCCAGCCCAAATATCGATACATTTTTAAAACTTCACTTTTTGTGTCAGGTGTTTGTGGTACTTTGAATATGCTTGGCCATGGAAAGTGAGGCTTAATTAAAGGAGGTGTAGCCTTATTAGAGGAAGTATATCTGTCACTGTAGGGGTGGGCTTTAAGCTTAAGCTACACCCAGTGTGGAAAGAGCCTACTCCTGGCAGCATTCTGACCAAAATATAGAACTCTTGGCTCCTCCAGCATCATGTCTGCCTGCACAAAATATCCATTTATCTCTCTCAGTATTTCACTTCTCCTTGTCCATCTCAAATCAGCACATCCTTTTATTCTTTCCACCATGGTTTCCACCATGATGATAAGGAGCTGAACTGTAAGCCAGCCCTAATTAAATGTTTTCCTTTAGAAGAGATGCCTTGATCATGGTGTCTCTTCCTAGCAATGGAAATCCTAACCAAGACTGTGTTCAAAATGTAGCTACCAGAGTATTAATGAATAGTGCAGATATATAGAACATTTCCCTCACTGCAGAAAGTTCTGTTAAACACTTTTACTATATAAACAGTAAACTATTTAGTTAGTTGTCATGCTTCTCGGCCTTTTGGCTAAGATCAAGTGTAAATTTAGCTGTCTAAATTTTCCTTAACCTGGCCTCAATCTACCTTTTTAATTCTAATATTTTACTTATTCAATGCTATGTTTTGCCTGTATGTATATTTGTATGTTATGTGCATGTTTGCAACAGAAGCTAAAAGAAAATGTCCTATGCTCTGGAGTAACACATGACATGTGGGTGCTGGGAACTGAACCCCAGGTCCTCTGGAAGAGCAGTCAGTACTTTTAATCATTGAGACATTTCCCCAACCCCATATATTCTAGTTGTATCCTCTACAAAATCTCTATGCATGTTTTAGTCCCATCTGACTTAGTGAGGGTCCAAGACATTCAACACTTCATAGGATGAAGGTCTATGCAAGGAATATGGGAGATTGATCCACGGAAGAAGAAGCCAAAAACATTCTTAAGTACAGAAAAAGTTAACTAAAGCATCCACAAGTTAGGAGAAGATTTTAACCTGTGAAAATACCCTAGAAAAAGAATATAGTTCGATGGAGAAAGGATTGGAGTTAGAAGCAGAGCACTACAACCGAATTCAAGTTTATGTACAGAAACTAAACTCAAGCTGCTCTGACTTGACAGGAAGTATTTAGCTCAATTGGGTCACTTAACCCAAAGAAGAGTTAGAAAATCAATTAGCAAGGTCAGGGATATAACTGAGTTTCAGGAACTCTAAGGCTGCTGCTATGACTCCATAAGCCTTTCTCCTGACTGCTTTCACATCCATCGGCTTCAATCTCTCTTACTACAAAGACCAGCATTCTCCACATGGAAAGGTGGCTAATGATATGGTACTGATTTTATAGCTGATAGATCCTATGACTTTATTCCACATGGTAGACCTTAAATACCAGGGAAGGTATTCACTGGCTGTACTTGGGTTAGATGTTCTTCCCTAGCTAAGGAAATGTTGTCAAAGTGATTAGGTACTGTGACCAGAGTAGCTAGGTAGATGAGAAAGATTAGTGGAGAATCTTCTATTGATTCTACAACTGGACCCTAAAATCAGCAGGTATATGAAACGATTTTTTAAAATATAAATGATTTGTCATCAGTTTACTCTGAGATAAAACTAAGATTTGACCTTGTTTCCTAATCTCAACTATTCTCTTTTTATTAGAGTATCTCTCTACCTAGCCTAGGGTGGCCTTGAACCTATGTAGGACAGGTTGACTGGACTTGAATGCATAATCATGCCTCAGTCTTCCAAGTGCAAAGCACATAGGGACATACACAGGCACGTATATGTGCGTGCACACACAACAAGGTGAGATATAAGAGAATATTAGTGTATGCCCATTTGGCCACAGCTTTTCAATATAAATCTCCATCCAGAGTATAAATTTTTGTTCTAAGAAACTAAAAAAGACCAACCAATCCTGCCATCTTTTTAGATGCACACATAACTGGCAGTCCTGGGCACTTTGACTTTAGTATTATCTATCCCTATTCAAAACAAGAACCTAACCAATTTTGTTCAAACTAGTAACTAGTGCAAGATAACTGTTCCCTTAATTCTGGTTACTCAGGATTGCCAGGCAAGGAAACTACAAGAGCCTGGGAGTCAGAGGGCCAGCCTGAGCAACACGATGAGCAGAAACACACACTGTAGAATAAGAGATCTGACATAGTTATCTATTGACCTCCCCATACATACCATGTTGTGAAAGCACGTTCACACTCACACATACATATCACACACAAATAAAATACATATTTTTTTAAGAAACAATAACAACAAAGAGTACTGACCCCAGCATTTGGGAAACAAAGGCAGACAAATCTCTGTGAGTTCAGGGTCAGACTGGTCTACATAATGTATTCCACAAAAGCCAGAGCGCAACATAGAAAAACTCTGTCTCAAAAAACCAAATTTATATTATATATATATATATATATATATATATATATATATATATATATATATATATAATTTTGAAAAAAATTCCTTATGTTCTAGTTCATTTTCATTACTACAATGAAATATATGAAGCAACCACATTTTATAAAGGGCTTAATGAGGTTTATTTGACTGAGAAGTTCTGGAGGTGCCAAGCATCTGGCATGCCAGGCCTTGGTGGGACTCTCACAGAGAAGTGAAGTAGTGAGGCAGGACAGAGAGATAGGAGGTTAGTTAGAGGGAATAAGGGAAGGAGCTTGAATACAGAGACTACTTTAACTGTCAGCAGAAGACAGGAAATTGTTCCAGCCCACGAGCTAGGGAGACAGTAAAATACTTGTTGTATAGAGTCTGCATCCCCAGCACCCACATAAAAGCTGGGTGTGGCAACATGCCTTGTCACCTCAACACTCGGGCAGGATGTGAGGATCCCAGGAGGTCTCCTGCCAGTTAGTCTAGACAAAGCAGCAAGCTCCAGGGTCAGTGAGAAACTGTCTCAAAAAACGGAACCAGAGGGACTGGAGAGATGGCTCCGTGGTTAAGAGCACTGGCTGCTCTTCTAGAGGTCCTGAGTTCAATTCCCAGCAACCACATGGTGGCTCATAACCATCTACAATGGGATCTGGTGCCCTCTTTGGGTGTGTCTGAAGACAGTGACAATGTACTCATATATGTTAAATAACTCAATCTTAAAAAATAAAAAGAATGGGCTGGTGAGATGGCTCAGCGGGTAAGAGCACCCGACTGCTCTTCCGAAGGTGATAAGTTCAAATCCCAGCATCCACATGGTGGCTCACAACCATCCGTAACGAGATCTGGCGCCCTCTTCTGGAGTGTCTGAAGACAGCTACAGTGTACTTACATAAATAAAATAAAATAAATCTTTAAAAAAAATAAATTAAAAGAACAAGAACTAGAAAGTAATGAAGGAAAACACCTGATGTTACCCTCTGGATTCAATATGTAAACCTACAGGCGAGTATACATACTACACACAAGCACACAGTTCAGTTAAAATAATTAAAAAGAAATAATACCAACAAAATTAACATTTCCTGTGAAGATGGCCTACATGAAGACAATATTTCGCCGGGCGTGGTGGCGCACGCCTTTAATCCCAGCACTCGGAAGGCAGAGACAGGCGGATTTCTGAGTTCAAGGCCAGCCTGGTCTACAAAATGAGTTCCAGGACAGCCAGGGCTATACAGAGAAACCCTGTCTTGAAAGACCAAAAAAAACCAAAACAACAACAATAAAAAAAAGACAATATTCCTTTAATATATGAATATTTTTCAAATAAGAATAGTTAAAATAGTTTTAGACTATACTTAAGACCTAACTATATAATATGACCTTACCCTTTTCTTAATCAGAAATTCTGGGAACAAAATTATCAAGTTTCATTTATACTCACAAGCATGTCTAACCATTTAACTGCAACATTGTGATGTTATCTTCAAAGTTCACACTCAAGAAATGCACAAGCTAATTACAAAAACCAACAACAAACCCTCATATTGTTAAACATGGTGGTGCATGCAAGTAATTCTAGTACTGGAGGTAGAAGCATGAGGATTGGAAGTTCAAGGTCATCTTTAGCTACTCAGGGAGTTCCAGGTGAGCTTGGGAAAGCCAGGATTCAAAAACAAAACAAAACAAATCAAATCAAAATCTCATCATGTTTTCGGTATGTTTTCCTTTTGTTGAGCCAGATTCACAGCGATCCTCAACTGTATGCAGGACATGCCTGCTACACTATGTCATCTTTACTTCTTGCACAATACTCTGAACCCTGGTCTACTTTATCAACTGTAATCCTATACAATGCACGCCAGGAATCACTCTATCAACTCATTTAAGTTCCTCAGCAATATTTCAATGTTTCAAAACTTTTGAAGCCACCAAAATGGTATAGATGACTACTATACAGACATTTAGGGAAAATTTGCCCTGGCAAAGCCAAGCCCCACACCTGGAAGTGTCTTAAGCTTCCCCTAAGCACCTTTCTTTCTTTTACTCCTGTATGGGTGCACATGTGTGTGTGTATGTGTGTATGTTTGTATGCATGCACATATGATGTTAAAAATCTCTTCTTAGAGTTCAACTCTGCTTCATACCGACTCACTGAGAAATTTCTGTGATGCACAGTCATGAATGCCCACTTCACCTGAGTGGAGGTCTTGGAAAAGAACTCTTAGGATGAGCTGTCAAGCCTACACCCCCCTATCCCTGGCAATGGCAGAGACATACACAAGAGCAAAAGGTCACACAGGAAGCAATGAATCCAGAAACAGTCAAGGTCCACTCTCATAAGGACATACTTCAGGAGAGTATATTGACTTTTGAGAGAAGAAGCACTTCAAATGATCTAGGACCTTCATTAGGTTCGAAGTCTTAAAGGTCTGCTATTGCCCTGCTTAAGATTAAGGTTTCAACAAATGAACTTTTTTCTGAAGATTTATTTTATGTGCATGGTTGTTTTGCCTGAATATGTATCTGTACACCATGTATATACAGTACCCATAGAAAATAGAAGAAGGGCTGGCGAGTTGGCTCAGTGGGTAAGAGCACTGACTGCTCTTCTGAAGGTCCTGAGTTCAAATCCCAGCAACCACATGGTAGCTCACAACCATCTGGAATGAGATCTGACGCCCTCTTCTGAAGACAGCTACAGTGTGCTTACATATAATAATAATAAATAAATCTTAAAAAAAAAGAAAAAGAAAAAAGATAACAGAATAAGACAGACATCAGATCCCCTGACATTAGAGTTACAGTTATTAGTCAATTCTGGTTTGAAACCAGGAAAAACAGCTAAGCCATCTCACCAGGGCTCCCTTCATAACCTTTTCTTAATGAACTCATGCCAAAGACTTTTATTTTAAAATTGTTTGGGGTGTGTGTGTGTGTGTGTGTGTGTGTGTGTGTGTGTGTGTACAAGCGTGCGTGCATACACATGTTCTCTCACATGCTTTCACAACATGTGCCATTGCCATGTATCTGGGGTTCCAGAGGACAAGCTTCAGAACTCAAGTTTCTCCTTCCACTGTGGATTTTCTGTCTAAACTCTGTTATTAGGTCCTTGTAGTAAGCATTTTACCCACTGAGGCATCGTACAGGCCCCTAAAGATGAGCCTTTGAAGAACAAAATCCATTTGTTTTAACACTACAGCAAAAAGCTTTCTGAGTTTATATTACATAGGACTTTGCCTTAGTTTAGATATGATTGTGTCCCCAAAATGATCATGTGCTGAAGGATGGTTACCAGTATAGCACTGTGAAAAAAAATACAATATTTAAGAGATGAAAGGTTACCAGTATAGCACTGAGAAAAAATAACAATATTTAAGAGATGAAAACTTTCAGAGTTGGTTTATAGGCTCAAATCTCATCAATGATTGCCTCAAACAATGGTTAGGTCTTTTTTTTTTTTTTCTTTTTCCCGAGACAGGGTTTCTCTGTATAGCCCTGGCTGTCCTGGAACTCACTTCGAGGCTGGCCTCAAACTCAGAAATCCGCCTTCCTCTGCCTCCCAAGCGCTGGGATCAAAGGCATGCGCCACTACACCCGGCTGAATGGTTAGGTCTTAATTCCTGTGTGAACATCTTTATAAAAAGATGACACTTGATCTCCCCAACTCCCTTCCTTCTTATCTTGCCATGAGTTCATATTCTCTCTCCCTCCCCCACCTCCCTCTGCCTCTCTTCCTCCCCTCTCTTACATGTCATTTTACCATCTGGTATACTATGATTGCAGACTTACCAAAAGGCCAGAGTTGATTTTGCAATTGTGGCCTCCAAAACTATGACCTAAATACACCTCTTAATTTTATTAAGTATTTAGGTATCTTGTTACAGCCACATGAAATGAACTAAGACAGACCTGAAAAAATGCACACCTTTCCTACTGATTGTCTTCTCTGCTACTTCCAACTAGTCGTATCTTTACATATGGATATACACTATGTGTATAGAGAATTATGGTCACTAAGTATAATTAGAGAGACAAGCAGGAGAAAGAAATGAGCTATAGACAAGACTTTGCAACACAAGGAGCAACTAGCTACAAGCTGCTAAACAGAAAGAGCCCACTTCCTTAAATTTGCACGTACACCTTGTCCTTGATATTCTGTCTTGGAATCTTTAGTTTGGTTCATGAAATTTTCTTCTGGAGCCTGATCTTTTTGTTTGTTTGTTTGAGACAGTATCTTTTTGTGTAGTCCTGGCTATTCTGCAACTTGCTATGTAGACCAGATTTGCCTTGAACTTGCAGAGATCCACCTGCCTCTGCTGCCCTGCCCTGATGTGTTTGTTTTTTAAGACAGGGTCTCACTCTGTAACCAACCTTGAGGTGATGCTCTTGCCTTATCCTTCCAAGCTCTAGAATTACAGGCAGAAGTCGCTACGCTAGGTAGGCTTGCTCTTTTTTTCTTTTTCCTTTACAACTCCCCCACCTCACTGCCCCCAGCACTGTCATATAATAAAGTGTAGTATTCTCATTATATAATACTGAAATCATTAGATATTCACATGCAAAAATAGCAATTTTACCCCTCATCTCATTCCATATACAAGATGAGTTAAAAGTTTACTAGATTTAAACTTGAGAGTTATAATTATAAAACTTCTAAGTAAAAAGGTAGGAGAAAGTTTTAGTTAAACAAGCCCATATTTTCTTTTGTTTCAAGACACAATTTCACTAAGCATCCCAGATTATCCTAAACTTAGGTCTTCCTACTTCTGCCTCTAATTACAAGCATGTGATACATACTTAACTTTAAAGCATGCTTTTAGTTGGTAAATTTTACATTAATATAAAAAAATAACTGCTCTTTAAGAATGTAGTTCATGCCGGGTGTGGTGGTGCATGCCTTTAATCCCAGCACTTAGGAGGCAAAGGCAGGCGGATTTCTGAGTTCGAGGCCAGCATGGTCTACATAGTGAGTTCCAGGACAGCCAGGGATATACAGAGAAACCCTGTCTCAAAAAAACAAAAAAACAAAAAAAACCAAAAAAAACAAAAAATGTAGTTCAAAACCAAAAGTAATAAGATAGGAGAAAATGTTTGTTATATTCATATGATAAAGGACTCATATCCAGAATTAAACAGTAAGATAAACAATCCAATACAAAATGAAGCAAGGGGGTTGAGGATGTAGTTCAGCTAGTAAGAGTGCCTTACTTGCATGCGCAAAGCTTTACTTTTGATCACCATAAACTGTATACGGTGTCACCTGCCTGTATTTCCATCTCTCTAGAAGTAGAAGCAGAAGAATTAAAAGTTCAAGGTCAGGCGGGCGTGGTGGCGCAGGCCTTCGATCCCAGCACTCGGGAGGCAGAGGCAGGCAGATTTCTGAGTTCGAGGCCAGCCTGGTCTACAGAGTGAGTTCCAGGACAGCCAGGGCTACACAGAGAAACCCTGTCTCAAAAAACCAAAAAAAAAAAAAAAAAAAAAAAAAGTTCAAGGTCATCCTTAGCTATGTATTAAGTTCAAGACCAGCCTAGGATCTATGAGGCCCTATTTCAAAGAGAAAGGGATTGGGGTAGGGAAAGACTGGAAAGACTGGAAAAGTAAGCCAATGGCAGATGGCCTGAGTTAAATCACTGGAACCCATGTGGTTGAAGGAGAAAACTAACTCCTGAAAGTTGCCCTGTTTTTTACATACCTTTGGTGTGCCTACTCCTAAATAAATGTACATACATCATTCCAAATAAATACTTCTGAAATTTGTTTATGTGTACGAGTATTTTACTTGTGTGTGTCTGTGTACCATGTGTGTACCTAGTGCCTATGGAGACTAAGAAGAAAGTGTCAGATCCCCTGTAACTAGAGTTACAGATGGTTGTGAGCTGCCACATAGGTGCTAGAATTCAGCCATGTCCTCTGCAAGAGCAGCCCGTGTTCTGAACTAAAACCATCTCTCTAGCACTGGCCCTCAAACCAAGAAAAAGTAAGTAATGCGAAGTAAATCTTGAGATAGCAAATTCACTTTAACAGAATAAAGAAAGCAAACAAAATCAATCCCTGACCCTTCAAAGGACATTAGAAAGGACACCAAAAACATTGCTAACTAGGATATCAACTTAAATACTTTGGGAAACATGCTTTGTGATTTCTTAAAAAGTTAAAACACATACTTACCATATGACCCAGCAATTCCACTTGTAGGTATTTATTTACCTTTGGAAAATGAAAACGTGCGTCAACACATAAACGTTTATTTGAAGCTCACAGCAGTCTTGCTCATAACAACCACAGTTGGAAATACGACCAGTGTTCAACAACTCGTGAGTGGATAAGCAAGTTGGGCACATTGTCAAACTGAAAGATACTAGCATAAAAATCTCTGAAGCTCAGCAATGGTAGCAGCTCCCTGTAATCCCTGCACTGGATCAGGACTTCAAGGCCATCCTCAGTTACAAAGTTTGAGTCCAGACTACACTATAAGAGGCCCTGTCTTGAAAAAAAAGAAAAGGACAAAAAACAGGCACAAACCTTTAATTCCAGTACTCAGAAGGCAGAGGCTGGTGTATTTCTATAATTCCTGGGGAGGGGCAGCCAGTCCGTCACTTTATTGTGGGCCAAGCAATAACAAGCTACATTACCAAAGCTATTTAAAGGGCTATAGAAATGGCTCAGCAGTTAAGTGAACTTATTGCTCTTGTGGAGGAGCCAGGTTCAATTCCCACATGCTCAAGGTGGCTTACAGCTATCTGTAATTCCAGTTCCAGGACATCAGACACCTCTGACCTCGTTGGGTACCATGGAAGCATATGTACACATACATACATGCAGGCAAGACACACAGAATAAATAAACCTAAAAACAAGCAAACAAAAGGACTCTAGTATTTATGCCTCTAGAATATATGGCTAAAAACTAGACCATTACATAATTCTACCCACCCCAATATAAGCCATGAAAGCAGTTAATAGAGAAGAGAGTGACCAGTCTCTTTTACTTAGGTCTCCTCCTCCTCTTCCTCCTCTCCTCCTCCTCCTCCTCCTCCTCCTCCTCCTTCTTCTTCTTCTTCTTCTTCTTCTTCTTCATCTTTTGTTTTAAATTGGAAACTGCTTGGATCTTCTTTTCTTTCTCTTATTCTTTGGTATGTGTGTTTGTTTTGCTTTTTGAGATGGAGGAGATGGAGGGCTAATTCTGTAACCCAAGTTGACTTTGGATACCTGATCCTCCTGCCTCATACTCTCAAGTGTAAAAATTACTAGCAGCTGCTACTATATCTGGCTCTCGATTTTCTCTTCCAAAAGTGAATTCTCATTTATTCTATTATTTAGTTATGTAACATGACAGACCTATCATTGTAATTTCAATATACTTTATCTTGAAGATAAACAGAAAATATAAGTAAGGAAATTATCTGGTAGGTTACATCCTTTAGGAAAAGACTACAGTGAATAGGTCCATAAATAAGACTACTTGTAGAATAGTTTGCAAGAGTCTATGATCATTCAGATATTTTAAAATATCCTGAAACCAAATACAGACTCAAGGACTAAGCCAGATCCATTCACTACGTTCATTAAAATACAACCTCCACCAAGCCTCGCCCAGAAAGGAGGGGACCAAACTCACCCTAACATGACCTTATCTTCAGAAGTCTGCCAAGGAACTGTTATAGAAATAGCAACCATATGCTATTTCCCTATTCTTCAAAGTAGTACAAAATAAAGCAGAAACTTTAGTACTAAGTTTCTCAGGGCTTGATTTGTCAAATGAAGAAAAGAATATGGTTCTGGGCATAACCTGGGAAGTGGAGGCAGGAGACTCCTCAAGGACACTGTTGGCTGCTACACAGAAGACTCAAGGCCAGCCCAGGCTATGTGAGACCATTCTTGCTTGCGCTCTCTCTCTGTCTCTCCCTCTCTCTCTCTCTTTCCCTCCCTTCCTCCCTCCCTCCCTCTTGCTCTCTCTCATGCACATACACAGGAATAGATCAGCATCTGCTGAACTGACCATGGAACTCTATCTATGTAACCCACCACATCACCACATTTGTTCCGACTTTGACCACTGCTGGCATGGTAGTGCAAACCTTTAATCCCAGAGTGCCTAGGATGCAGAGGCAGTCCAAATTCAGAGTTGGAGGACAGTCTGGTCTACATTATGAGTCTCTGGATAGCCAAGGTTAGAGAATTACCAGTAATACTTTTAAGTAGCATTCAATGATTCTCCCACAATCATCTCTTAAGATAATAAAGGATTAAAAACACAACAACAATAAAGGTTTTACTCAACAATACCCCAAATGCAGAATTAGAAATTTCTTTTATTATTGTTGTGTATTGTTTTGTTATACTGAGATAGAGTCTCAGTCTGAAGCTCAGGCTGACATTGAATTTATGGCAGTTCTCTTTTGCCTTAATCTCCCAAGTGCAAGGATCAGAGGCCCCAGACACCAGGTAACTAAATGGTCTTATTTAAGAAATTCAAATTTGGTATGAAATATAAAAACCTATCCAATTAACTTACCATATTAATGAGCTAAAAATATCCTACCACACAATCATTGCCAGCCTAACCAAATCAATGAGCTTCAGGATTAATGAGAGATCCTATCTTCAAACCTAAGAAGGTTAAGAGCAACTAAGATACCCAACATGGAACCCTGGCTCAACATGCATACACACACACACACACACACCCCACAGAGGAAATTTCCTTGATAATAGGGCAACAGTGAATTAA
>CACVCL010031841.1:0-24765 GCA_902729485.2 Mus minutoides | reverse complement strand
CTCCCTCCCTCTCTAAGATTGAGGGCACCGTATTCCTACTCTGTATGCAGCTGCTGTACTGTGGTCTCATACACCACTGGCCTCTAATTCGATTCTGTAGCCAGCCAGGGGCATCCCCCGATCTCTATGCTCAGAAAAACTGGCTCATGCTTGTCAGGCCGGCACACAGGAGACAGAGCTTGAGGACTTTGAAGCCAGACTGTTGCACAGCGATCCTGTATTAAAAAAACAAACAAACAAACAAAAAACCAAAAAAAAAAAAAAAAAACCAAATAACCAAAAAAACAGGAGGCAGAGTCAGGTAGATCTCCGAGTTTGAGGTCAGTCTGGTCTACAGAGAGAGGACAGCCAGGACCACACAGAGAAACAAAATAAATACGTACAGGAAGGAAGGAAGTGGCCAACAGGAACCACCAAATCGCACCCCAAAGAAAGAGGTAACGTGAAAACCAAATCATGTATCCACTTGCCAAATACTGGAAGCCGCAACTTGGACTGTAAATAAAACAGAAGCGAGAAAAATACCGAGTAACTGTAGTCCGTCCCTACGGGACCCCGCAGGCTGCGGGCTGCATTCGCGCTGCGCACCCTGCTGACACTCGCGGTTTAGCAGCTAACCTTGCGGAGACCAGAAGGTACGGACCGCGCAGGCGTCGCGGGGAGCACGCGACCTCCCCGCGCAAGCGCAAAGGGAGGACGCCTTCAAAAACCTGACCGTTAGGGCGGCCGGAGCCGCACTGCGCAGGCGCCGCTCTCGGCATCATGGCGGCCGCCTTGCTCCTGCTTCGCGGGCTCCGCCACGGCCCGGAGCCCCGGCCCCGACAGCTGTGGGGCCTGCTCTCAGGCAGGGGCCCAGGCCTCTCGTCCGAGGCTGAGGCCAGGCGGCCGTATGCGGCCCGCGGGACTCCGGTTGGCTCGGCTGCGGCTGGAGGCCACGCGCCTCAGGTAACCCGCTCAGAGCCCGGCGGCGGGTGTGGCGGGTCGGTCCGCGCCGACCGGAAGTGCGTCCACACCTCGCTCTCCGGCAGGAGGATGGCTGCTGTGGGCTTCCCGGGATGGGAGGCAGCATCTGCCTCGGGTGGTTCGTCTATCCCTGGCGTGTGTGAGAGAGACGCCCTGTACCATAGTCCCTGGCGGCTTAAAGCTGAGTCCTGGTCACCAGTGTCTTTCCAGTCTGGAGGCAGAGGAGTTCATATGTGTAGTCAGAGCAGCCCTTGGACTCCCGATCCTTTTGCCCGCATCTTCGGGATAGCTGCGGTTACAGGTGTGGGCCACCATACCTGAATGATTTATTTCACTAATGCTTGGCTCAACTGGACCAATTCCATTAGGAGGAACCTCAGTGTTTTCAGGAAAGTAGTTGTTGCTTTAGAACAGTAGGAGGCTTTTTTTTTCATGAGCGGAAACCATGTAGCTACATACGTAGTGTAGTGTGTGAAATTCCTTGAGCTCCACGTGGGAAGGCTTACATTAAATCCCCCCCCCCCCAATCTCACCCGGATGGGGATTCGCAAGCTTATCTTAAAACTTTTAAATGGTCACATTTCAGGGCAGTGTAAATGTTACAGATAAATATGCACATGAACTTTGTTTTTTAAAAAGAACAGTAGGGCAAGGTGGTGCACACTTGCGATTTCAGTATTTACTGGTAGGATGAGGCAGGAAGATTGTGAATTGGAGACTGAAACTGGTCTGTGACTGAAAGTTAATTGGCTTTTGTTGTTTCTTCGGTTTGTTTTGTTATGTTCTGTTTTTTTTTTTTTTTTTGCTGAGTCCAGTGAAATTCATTGATGGAGTTGATTGACACATTCCCTTGGCCACTCCCCTTCTTGGGAGGCAGTTCTAGGGTGGAAACTGAGGAGGGAGAGATTCTCAGTAAGCCTCAGCAGTGGAAGGGCCTCTGTCTTCCTCTCCTGCTCTTGCCTGGATGGGTGGTCCAGGATTGTCACTCCCTGAAGGCAGTGTAGACCATGGGGTCCACCACCCTGTTGCTGTAGTCAGATTCTCTGTACAAGTAAATGAATTTGACAGAATAGCAGTCGAATGGAATGGCAGCCTCGGCGTTAAAGATGGAAGAGTGAGTGTCGCTGGGCAAGTCTTGGGAGTCTACTGGATCTCCAGTGTAGCTCAGGATGCCCTTTGGGAGTGCTTCAGCACCATCCTGATGTCATAGGTTGGCAGCTTTCTCCAGGTGGTGTGCTGATTAGCTCCCTTCCTCTTAATATCTGAGATGAGGTCGCCCACAGCCTTGGCAGTGCCAGTAGATGCAAAGATGATCTGGGCAGCTCCATTGCCATCATGGGGGTCTCCCGGGAGACTCTGTAGTATGATGGCATGGATTGTGGTTATGTTGACACAGATGCCCTGGCCCTGGTGGAACAGGAGGCATTGCTGATGCACTTGAGTGAGTTGTAGTAGTTCTCAAACATGGCAGCTTCGGTAGAGGGGCAGAGGTGTTGACCTTTGGCTCCACCTGTTGTGTGGGCCCCAGCTTTCTCCATAGTAGTGAAGTGGCCTTCACAGTATATCCAGCACCAGGGTGACCCCATTTGATGTTGCTGGGAATGTTGCTCCGAGAAGGTACAGATAGCCTTCCTGATAATAGGAAGTGATAACAGGTTCGGGTTCTTAGTTTTCACTGTGCCAAGAAGCAGAAAATGTCAAATTGGATTATTGATCTTTAACATTTAAAGGTTGGTGGGTCATGGTCATGAACATCTTTAGTCCCAGCACTCAGGAGCAGAGGCAGGTAGATCTCTGTGAGTTCAAGGCCAGCTTGATCTACATATAAAGTTCCATGGAAAGCTAGCCAGGGCTATGTAGTAAGACCCTGTCGCCCTTGGGGGTTGGAGGGAGATTATAAAAGGCTAAACCAGCTGTGGCTCACATCTGTAATACTAATACTTGGGAGGCAGAGGTGAGGTCAGGATTTCAAAGCCATCCTCAGTTTGAGGCCAGACCCTGTCCCACAGAGAGAGACAAAGGGAAAAATAAACAAACACTTAACAGGAGTTAACATATACACTATGCAGTTGAAGATGACTTTGAACTTTTGATGCTCCTGCATCCACCTCTCAAGTGCTGGGATTACATGCATGCGCCACTATACCCAGTTTTAAGGCGGTACTTTGGATCAAACCCATAGCTTTCTGCAGACTAGGGAAGGACTTTAATCTTTAGGTCTGTGTTGTTGTGGTGTGTGGTCTTAGTGTTACCTCAGCCTTTTTCTTTTTTTTACAGAGTTTGCTATTGCGAATACTGACCCCTAGCTTTGAAGGCATTAGCGGATTGTTACTGAAACAGCATATAGTTCCAAATGCAGTCAGACTGTGGCAGCTTTCAGGTGTGTATGTATGCATTGCACGTTCCATTACCAATGGACACTGGTTTTACTGTAGTATAAGAGCATAGTGGAGGCTGGGCGTGGTGGCGCACGCCTTTAATCCCAGCACTCAGGAGGCAGAGGCAGGTGGATTTCTGAGTTCGAGGCCAGCCCGGTCTACAAAGTGAGTTCCAGGACAGCCAGGGCTATAGAGAAACACTGTCTCAAAAAACCAAAAAAAAAGAAAAAAAGAAAAAGAGCATAGTGGAAGAGGACCATGGTCTTACATGCCTGTAATCCCAGCACTAAAAAAGGGGCTGCCAGTTAGAGGTCAGGCAGAACTAGCTAGTGAAACCCTGCTGGCCCTGCCCACCCCACCCCCATCCCAAAACCCAAAAGGCTTTGGGTTGTGGGAGAGCACAGCACAGCTGCAGTGAGCAGTGCTCGCTGTGACGCTCACTAGAGCAGCCTAGGAGCAGAAGGCCTTGCTGTGTGCTGCAGGGTCTGCCATCTCAGGCTGTGCACATGCACTGGAATCTAAGAGTGGAGGCTCCTTGGCAGGTGACAAGTGACATAGGAGAACGTTACTAGTTTGACACTGACACTGACAGAACAGCCACTAAGAGTACCTTTGATCCTTTTAAAAAACAAAACACCTGAACTGCTGACCCTCTTCAGTCCTGAGGTTACAGGTATATACCACTCTGCCCAGGGTTATATAAAGCTAGGGACTGAACTCAGGATTTTGGGCATGGTACGCAAGTACTCTAACAACTAAGCTATATTTTCATTGTAACCTTTGGTTCTTGTGCTGTGAGCCCTGTTAGCTCTGGGATAGTCTGAACTGAAGTGTATAGATAGGGGCTCTGAGTACTCCCTGATCATCCTGCCTGTGCCTTCCCGGGGGAAGACACCCAGGGGAAGGACATAGGACTCCACTCCTCACCTGGGGATTGCAGTTTGGTGTTGCCGTGGCTTGTTTGGTTTGTTTTCTTGAGACAAGGTATTAATTTGCAGTCCAGACTGGCCTTGAACTTAGAATCCTCCTGTCTTCCCCTTCCAAGTGTTGGGATTACAGATATGTGCTACCAGGCCTAGACTTCTTTTTGCTCACTTTAAGTGTTTTATTTTGTCTCCCCCCCCCCCCCGTGTGTGTGTGTGTGTGTGTGTGTGTGTGTGTGTGTGTGTGAGAGAGAGAGAGAGAGAGAGAGAGAGAGAGAGAGAGAGAGAGAACAGAGATACTCCCTCTGGGTTCTAGGAATTAAATTGAGGTCATCAAGCTTGGCAGAAAGCCCTCTGCCTCTTAAACCATGTCATTAGCCCTCACTTATAAAATCTAAGTGTGGACTAGTGAGATGGCTCAGCAGTTAAGAGCTACTTTTCCAGAGGAACCAGGTTTGGTTCCCAGAACCCACATGGCAGCTCCATCTGTAATGCCTACTCCAGAGGATCCAACCCGTTTTTTCTGGCCTTCAAGAGTGTTGCACACACAGTATACAGACGTACGTGCAAAATAACACATATAAAAATAACTTCATCTTAAAAAATAAATAAAACTTTAAGTTGTGTTCCATTGTTGTTGCTGTTGTTCTTTCTGGATTGCTTTTTAAAACAAACAAGCTAGCCGGGCATGGTGGTGCACGCCTTTAATCCCAGCACTCAGAAGGCAGAGGCAGATGGATTTCTGAATTCGAGGACAGCCTGGTCTACAGAGTGAGTTCCAGGACAGCCAGGGCTATACAGAGAAACCCTGTCTAGAAAAACAACAACAAAAACAACTTATTTACTTATTAGGAGACAGGGTTTCTCTGTGTAGCTCTGGCTGTTCTGGAACTCACTCTGTAGACCAAGCTATCCTCAAACTCAGGTCTTGCCCGGCTTGTTTTGTTTGTTTTTGAGTCAGGGTTTCTCTATGTAGCCCTAGCTGCCCTAGAACTCACTCTGTAGACCAGGCTGGCCTTGAACTCACAGAGATCTGCCTGCCTCTGCCTTCTAAGTGCTGGGATTGAAGGCATGTGACACCACACCTGACAATCTGCTAAAGTCTTTATGAAGAAAATTAGACTTGGGGCTGGAACTGGCTCATAGGTTAAGAACATCTACTCCTCTCCAGAAGACCTGAGTTCAGTTCCCAACACCCACACCAGGCAGCTCACAACAATCTGTGACTCTGAATTCTGACTTCCATATGAATAGGTGTGCACATGATATACATACAAACAGGCAGGCAAAATACTCATAAAAATATTTGGTTTTGAGCTGGGCGTGGTGGCGCACGCCTTTAATCCCAGCACTTGGGAGGCAGAGGCAGGCGGATTTCTAAATTCGAGGCCAGCCTGGTCTATAGAGTGAGTTCCAGGACAGCCAGGACTACTCAGAGAAACCCTGTCTCGAAAGGCAAAAAAAAAAAAAAAAAAAAAATTTGGTTTTTAGTTTTTTTAATCAATTTTTAATTTTTTGTTCATTTGTTTTGTTTTGTTTTGTTTGTCTGTAATGGGGTTTCTCTGTATCTCCTTGGCTGTCCTGGAGCTTGCTTTGTAGACCAGGCTAGCCTCAAACTCAAGAGATCTGCCTACCTCTGAGTCCCAAGTGCTAAAGGCATATGCTACCACACCCAGCTAAAACTGTTTGTTTGTTTGTTTGTTTCTTTAAAAAAGAAACAGACTTGATGTCATGGTGACTTTTCTCTCTGATCTTTTGAGACTTTAGACAAGCCCAGGCCTTTCCTGGTGTGCGTGCCACCTTCTGCCAGCCTGTCCTTGGCAATGGTAAGGGGGCTGCTGCTGTTACCACAGATGCCAACACCATTGTGTCATTTATCTGTTTAAACTCACTTAAAGCAGATTTATCTCATTCTCTGTTAACGCATGATATTTTCAAACTAACTTTTTTTTTTTGGCGTTTTTAGGGATTAAACCTAGCACATGTTCTACCACTGAACTACATCCTGTACTTTTTTTATTCTCTGAGAGAAGACAATTAAAAAAATATTTTATGTAGCTTAGTACAACTTATTTTGTAGCCCAGATGGCCTTGATTTCAAGCCTTAGCCTCTGCCTCAGCCCTCAGAGTGCCATGTTACAGGCATGGGTTACTGTACCTGGCTAGCTAGCTTGTTTTATTTTAAAACATTTTCTAGGTTTACTTATTTTACATGTGTAAGTGTTTTGCCTCCATGTTTGTGTGTGTACCACATGTGTGACTGCTGCCCTGAGCAGGCAGACGAGGGTGTTGAATCCCCTGGATCTGAGGTTACAGATGCATAACCGTCGGTAGCGATGTGGGTGCTGGTGACTGAACCTAGGCCTTCTGCAAAAGTAGCAAGTGCTCTTAATTACTGAGTCATCTCTCCAGCTCCATTTTACCTTTTTTTTTTTTTTTTTTTAAAGATTTATTTTATTATATGTGAGTACACTGTAGCTGTCTTCAGACACTCCAGAAGAGGGAGCCAGATCTCGTTACGGGTGGTTGTGAGCCACCATGGGGTTGCTGGGATTTGAACTTATCACCTTCGGAAGAGCAGTCGGGTGCTCTTACCCGCTGAGCCATCTCACCAGCCCCCCCATTTTACCTTTGTAAAGATTTAAAACATTGTAGCCGGGCGTGGTGGCGCATGCCTTTAATCCCAGCACTTTGGAGGCAGAGGCAGGCGGATTTCTGAGTTCGAGGCCAGCCTGGTCTACAGAGTGAGTTCCAGGACAGCCAAGGCTATACAAAGAAACCCTGTCTCGAAAAAACAAAACAAAACAAAAAAAAAACAAACAAAAAAAACATTGTGTATATGTGTGTGTGTGTTTGTATGTTGTATCCAGATGCCCATAGAGGCTTGAAGAAGGTGTTAGATTTTTTTTTTGGAGCTAGAGATACAGGTGGCTGTGATCTGCCAAACGTGGTGTCCTCTTGCAAGAGAAGTATGTTCCAGCCACTAGCTATCCAGTTTAAATAACAAAGACACTTGTCTCTAATCGTTAATAAATAGTTCATTATTCTTTCATGAACATACACTAATAGTGTCGATGCATAGAAGGAAATGCTGTAATATCTCCTATGCAGCGACTCTCAGAGCAGAGCTTTGAGTTTCCGTTGTGATGTTATTTATGGACATATTACTTTTTTTTTTTTTTTTTTTTTTTTTTTTTTTTTTTGGTTTTTCGAGACAGGGTTTCTCTGTATAGCCCTGGCTGTCCTGGAACTCACTCTGTAGACCGGGCTGGCCTCGAACTCAGAAATCCACCTGCCTCTGCCTCCCAAGTGCTGGGATTAAAGGTGTGCGCCACCATGCCCGGCTTGACATATTACTTTCTTGTGCAACTGGATTTTTTTTTTTCCTTCTTATAGGTAGCACTTTCTATTTTAACACCTCAAGGATGAAGCAGAAGAATAAAGACAATGATAAACCCAAAGGCAAGACCCCTGAAGATGATGAAGGTATGCGTGCCTCGTGTTCAGTACACCTTGTGTCTCTGTGCTCTCGTCTTAGCATGGCTAGGCTTATTAAGAAAGGCACAGTTGATTGCCTGTCCCCATGTGAACTGCCCTACTTTGGTGATTACTGAGTCCTTTGTTCTGTTTCAGAGATGCCTCTGTGGACACCTATGTCTCTCTGTCACAGTCAGGCATGTCTGAAGGCAGATAGTTCTGTGATTCTGCACAGAAAGGGTAAATCTTAGATCTACCCTTTGTCCTGGGAGTGGGGACCTTGGTAAGCCCAGCCCCATGCACACTGTTTCTGGGTGTTTTACATGAACCGGAAGATCTGTGAGGACAGGATGGTGAGCGGAGCAGGTCTACGGGGGCAGTATCACCACCATTTACAGCCACTGCTGCCCAGTCCCAGGGGTCCCAGGTCCCAGCCTCAAGTGTGGAATCTGAGCCCTCACATCTTAGGTCTCACCATTCTGGAGCTAAGACCATCCAGGAGTATAAAGCGTGCAGAGAATAAAGTTTGAACTGAACTGCTGGAAGTTCTGAAGAAACTGATTGGGGGTTTTAGTCTTTTTGGTTTTTGTTTTGTGTTGATGTTTTTGTTTCTCTGTCCCTGACTGTCCTGGAACTCTCTGTAGATCAGGCTAGCCTCAAACTCAGCCCTGGAGTGTGGCTTATATACCTAGAATCATTCCTTGGAGAAGACTGATTTCCCCTTTGTAGCAGCTATGAATTGCAGACAGAGTCTTGACTAGGAGTGGAAATCTGTGCCCACTTGTCTTTCACTAAGATTGTTTTTGTTTTGTTTGTTGTTGTTGTTTTAGACAAGGCCTTACTGTGTCCCTGCCTGCCCACTGTGCAGTCCAAGTGGGCTTAAAATTTGAAGCAGTTCTTTGGCCTCAGCCTCCTGAGTGCAGAGATTACAAAGCATTTTATTCTGTATGATTCTCCATTTTGTCAATACTGTGTCACTAGATGAAGATAACTGAGATGATGACGAGATTAGAGGTTGTTAGAGGGTGAGGAGTTGGGGGAAGGATAACATGGGGTGTCTTCATGAGGAGGCTTAGCTTTACACAGCTGGGTGTGTAAGTGTTAATCTTAGTGTCTGTAAGTCTTAGTGGCTGTCTCTCCAGCCTGTCCCTGGCAATTTTTGAACTCACTGTGGTTGAGGATGATATATATGTTTTTTTTTTTTATGTTCATCAGTGTCTGCCTGCCTGCATGTCTGTGTGGGAATGTTGGGTACCCTGGAACTGTAATTACAAACAGTTGTGAGCTGCCATGTGGGTACTGGGAAGTGAACTGTGTCTCCTAGAAGAGCAACCAGTGCTTGACTGTTGAGCCAGCTCTCCAACTCATGGGCTTCCACTCCTAAGTGCTGGGCTTGCAGGTAGATGCAGCCATGTCTGACTTTGATTGTATTTTTTATATTACTTATTATCATTTTAAGACAGAATTTCACTGTGTAGTTCTGGTTGGCCTGGAACACACTGTGTAGACTAGGCTCACAGAGATCCACCTGCATCAGTATTACATGTGGGGGTTTTGTCTGCGTGTATGTCAGTGTACCGTGGGCATGCAGTGCCAGAAGTGGATGCTGACCTGGGACTGGAGTAACATGGTTGTGAGCGGCCACATGGTGCTGCATCCTTGTAAGCACAGCTGGTACTTTGAACCATTGAACCATGTCTCTAGCCCTGTATTCTACATTTTATTATATTTATTTATTTATGTATGATGGGGCAGGAGCATGCGTGGCACAGTGTGCTTGTGGAAATTGGGAAACAGCTTATAGGAGTTGGTTCTGTCCATCCAGCTTGTGGGTCCAGGCCACAAGGCTTTGCAGCAAATGCCCTGACTTGCTGAGCTTTCTTGCTAACCCTGGAGTGGTCTGTGTGTGTGAGAGACAATGGGTGTGAAGCACATGTGATTGTGAGTTTTGTTTTTTGGGGTTTTTTTTAGAGACAGGGTCTCACTATATAGCTCTTGTTGGCCAGAACACTCATAGATCCATTTGTCTCTTCCTCCCAAGTGTTGGTGTTATTCATGTACCCGTGTATGCAGCTGCTGAGAGGCAGTAAAGGGCTTTGGATCCTTTAGCCTCTGCCTCGCCAAGTGCTGGGATTACAGGCCTGTACCACTACTGGCCTTTTTTTTGTTTGTTTGTTTGTTTTGTTTTTGTTTTGTTTTGTTTTTTCGAGACAGGGTTTCTCTGTGTAGTCCTGGCTGTCCTGGAACTCAGTGAGTCTACAAATTCACTTTGTAGACCAGGCTGGCCTCAGAAATCAGAACTCAGAAATCCGCCTGCCTCTGCCTCCCGAGTGCTGGGATTAAAGGCGTGTGCCACCATGCCCGGCTTACAGGCCTTTTTTGATATCAGCTTATTTTTAAATATTACTCATTTCAATAAATAAGTTTGTGTAGAGAGAGAATTGGGCTCTTCAGTGGATGAGGAAGATGTTAACTTTGGGGGCAGATGGGAGCGAGTACTAGCTATGCCTGATAGCCCCCATATGCTGCAGGTCTGTAGTTTCCAGCATGCACCTCACTCCCTGTCCTACAGCTTTTCTGGACTTGGAGTGCAGCCTTCTCTACATGCAGCAGCATGGTGTTCCTAGGAAGACTTTGGACTTTAAAAGTCATTATATACCATTTGCAGTGGGGACCACTACTTCCTTGGAAGTGACTTCAGGGAATAAAGTCCCAGTACCTGCAGTCAGCACATGGGTAGCATTTGTCAAATGTATCTCTCCTTTGGCGGTGGAGTGAAAATGGGGTCTCTCTGTGTACTGCTAGCTGTCCTGGAGCTCTCTGTGTAGAACAGGATGGCTTTGAACTCATAAGAGATCATCTTGCCTCTGTCTCCAAGTGCTGGGCTTATAGGTGTGCAGCACCATGCAAGGGCTAGGGTAACCTGAGAAAAAATCCAATTACCCAGGATTCATTAGGACATAGACCCTTCCCTCCAGCGCTTAGCATTCCTACGGAGGCTCAGAGAAATGAGAGCCTGCCTGTGTGAGCGTGTGCTTGGCTCCTGATGTCCTTATCCTCCCTGTGTTCCTTCAGAAGAGAGGAGACGAAAGGAGCGGGAAGACCAGATGTATCGAGAGAGGCTGCGCACCTTGTTCATCATTGCCCTTGTCATGAGCCTGCTGAACTCCCTCAGTACAAGTGGGGGCAGCATTTCCTGGGCTGACTTTGTCAACGAGATGCTGGCTAAAGGCGAGGTGCAGCGTGTGCAGGTGGTGCCCGAGAGTGATGTGGTGGAAGTCTATCTGCATCCTGGAGCTGTGGTGTTTGGGCGACCTGTGAGTCAGAGGGAATACATTGGAGAGGCTGAGGAAATTGGGAGTGTCCCCTTTTCTTTTCTTTTCTTTTCTTTTCTTTTCTTTTCTTTTCTTTTCTTTTCTTTTCTTTTCTTTTCTTGTTTGGTTTTGGTTTTGGTTTTTCGAGACAGGGTTTCTCTGTGTAGCCCTGGCTGTCCTAGAACCTCACTGTGTAGACCAGGCTGGTCTTGAACTCAAAAATCTGCCTGCCAAGCCGGGCGTGGTGGCGCACGCCTTTAATCCCAGCACTCGGGAGGCAGAGGCAGGTGGATTTCTGAGTTCGAGGCCAGCCTGGTCTACAGAGTGAGTTCCAGGACAGCAAAGGCTACTTAGAGAAACCCTGTCTCGAAAAACCAAAAAAAAAAAAAAATCTGCCTGCCTCTGCCTCCCAAGTGCTGGGATTAAAGGCGTGCGCCACCACTCCCTGGCAAGTGTCCCCTTTTCAATCAGCCCTTCAACATGGGCTTGTCTGGTTGTCTTGAACAAGATGTGTACTGTGCCTGTTAAGGTGTACCTTAAGGAGGGAATCAGAGGATTGCTTGGCAGGAAAGACAGCTCTGATGGCGGCTCAGAATGGAAAACGTGAAAATAAGTGAGAATTGATTCTAAACAGTATCTGCCTGATATTTGGGGAAAGGAAATGAGACCACCTGCAAGCCTGAAGTGGGGCCGGGCTGGCGGGGAAGTCAGAAAGGAGGGGCTTTGTATCAGGTCCCATGGGTCTGGGAAAGCTGAGGTAGCAAGGAGTTGCTGTAAGCAGTTTGAGACATAGCTCTTAAGGGGATGGTTGGTAGGGGTGGATGCAAAGTAGATGATGAGCTGTCAGTCTGAGGCCTGCTGACCCCACAGTCAGCTCTGCCCTTTGAGGGTTATGAGGGCCAGGGACACACATACATACACACACACACTGGGGAGGGGCTAGAACTCAGAACAGTAAGGGGTTGTGCTCATAGCAGGCTGTGAGCCCTGGAGGAGTATGGGATAGGGAAAGGATTCAGATCTGGTAGGAGGCTCTGTGTTAGAGAGCAGAGAAATGCCCCACCCCCAGGGTGAGAGTAGTCAGTTGAAGCTGTGGAGACTGATGTCAGAGGACAGCCAAAGTAAAGGTGGATCTTACCATACTCTGCTTCTGTTCCTAGAGTGTCCCTCTTATGTCTCCCCCCTCCCCCCCCATGTGCCATAACCATTACTAAGTCCTGAAAGCTCGCTTGCAAAGCTGTTGTCTCAGAGACAATAAAAGATGGAATTCTTGTCCATCATTCCTGGTTATTTCTGAGTGAGCTTTGAAACGATTTGAATATAGGATTCATTAGGACTCTGTTTTGGGGTTTTTTTTTTTTTTTTTTTTTGGCTTTTGCTGTTTGTTTGTTTGTTTTTGGTTTTTTTGAGACAGAGTTTCTCTGTATAGCCCTGGCTCTCCTGGAACTCACTCTGTAGACCAGGCTGGCCTCGAACTCAGAAATCCGCCTGCCTCTGCCTCCCGAGTGCTGGGACTAAAGGCGTGCGCCACCACGCCCGGCTTGGCTTTTGCTTTTTAAAGCTGGAGCCTTAAATATGTATCTCTGGCTGGCCTGAATCTTTCTATGTAAAATATAGGCTGTCCCTGCCTCCCAAGTTCTGACACTAAAGGTGTGTGCTATCACACTTAGCCAGTGAACCCTGAATTTTTTTCTTTTATCTCCTTCTCATGTTTTATTTGAGCTTGGGTGCAGGAGAATGTACTGAGAGGTCACCCTGCTCTTACGTGTTCACATAACCACACCACCCTGCATGCGCAGGCAGTCTCTACTGACTGGAATGAGTCTGTTCTTCCAGCATAGTGTATCTTCTTTCAACAGACATGTTCTGTACCCCAAAAGGACAACTTGCGATTCTTCTTACCTACATGTGGGTGGCGTGATTGTCATCTGGCCTAGCAAGTTCTGTTAGATCACTCTGTGCTGATAACTTAGAAGAACTGGGGACATGGAACCAACACACACAGTCAAACAAGAGCTGAATCTGTCTAGCCACAAAGATGAAGGAAGAGCCCCAGAAGCACCTCCTCTGAGACTGAGTAGAGATGCCCAGAGTGCTCTGCTTTGCTGGTGGGCCTGGATGGGGCAGGCCCAGGAGGTCCAAGAGCACTGCGGATAGTTAGGGTTTGGATAAAGACACTTTGTTCTTGAGTCTGGCGTAGTTAAGAGGGTCATTTCAGCCTTTGCCCTTGTGCAGCTGTGTGGGTGTTATAATGGCTTGATGTTTTGGGAAAGCCAGGTCAAACATCTAGGGTCAGTAAGGGAATCCTGAAAGTATGACTGCCCCGTGCTCATCTACCAGGCAGAGGGAGGCAATGCAAACGGCGGCTAAGATACATAACTGTCTCCTGGCTGACACCTGCACCAGTTCACCCTGAGCATGGCAGTGTGAAGACTTCTCTGCAGCTGTAGGGCTGGCACCCATCATCAGGTGCTGCCTCAAGTTAAGTCCAGAAGTGCATTAGAACTTGAGCTCTCGGCATGGAAACAGGGCAGGGTGGTTCATTCAGGAGGATTGAATTCAAGGCCACCCTGGGTTACACAACCAGATTATTGTATCACAAAACAAAAACAAAAATAGTGAAACCTGAGACTGGTGACCTAGATTGGTCTTGGGGATGATTGTGACTTCTGCAGGTGCCCGTCCCTGTGGGGAGTCCCATGTGGCAGGGCAAAGGGTTAATTAGTGCAAAGCATGTCCATCAGAAAAAGTATCTCCTCAGGTGGTCATTCTAGGCTGTACTTGAGAAAACTCAAACTTGTTAGGCATGGAGGTCCATCCTACCCAGTGTCCTCTTTGGAGCACTGTTGTCATGTAGTGTGCCAGTGCTAAGTGCTGACCTTTTCACCTTCTCTCTGCCCACTCTCCTTTTGGCCCTCAGCGGCTGGCCCTGATGTATCGGATGCAGGTTGCAAACATCGACAAATTTGAAGAGAAGCTTCGAGCAGCAGAAGATGAACTGAACATTGAGAGCAAGGACAGGATTCCCGTGTCCTACAAGCGGACAGGATTCTTTGCGAAGTATGTTAATTGTTCTGTGGACTTGACCTAACCCAGCTTGACTTTGCAATGTGAGACACACTGACCAGATCACGTCTCGAGCTGCCCTTGCTGATGGTTGAATGTGTCCCCAGGGAAGTTTCCAGCAGTGTGAGAGTGCAGGGATGGATGTGCAGGTTGCTGGAACTTTCACTGTCTTTAGTTGTCAGTGAGAGTTCTTAACCAAGCACACTGGGGTTGCTGTTTTCTACAGAGGAAAACAGAACAAAAGGGATAGAAAGGGATAGATAGTAAATAGAAATTCTTTCGGAGGCATCTTAGCACTGTTTGGTATGTTGTGAGTCCATGAAACCTATAGGTGTTGCTAAAGCAACAAGGATGGAAGCCTGTGTCTAAAGCGAAGGATGGAAGCCTGTGTCTAAAGCGAAGGATGGAAGCCTGTGTCTAAAGTGAAGTCTACTGTGGGTTTATGACCTGAGATGTGGCAGGCAATCCTGTATCTTGCAAGTACTCCTTTGAAATGACTTCCTCTAATCTGTATAACCCAGATCCTGAAACCTCCCACCCTGAGGCTGTCTGGTTTATTGTTAAGTGACTGGCAGGTGACAGGGAGGTACAGGGCAGGGCACAGTGTCAGGGCTTGGTGATCTTCCTCTTCTCATGTTGAGAACCTAATCATAGAACTTAATTCTGTCAAGTCTTTTTTTGTTTTTTGTTTACTAGTTGAAATGGCAAAATATGATCTGTTAGCCATAGGAGAACCTGCTTTGTAGGGCATTGTCACATAGCAGAATAGAATGTACACATTCGCTCTAAACACTTGAAAACCTCTGTGGAGGAGGAAAGTTGATCACAGTGGGACAGGAAAACATGTCTGCTTTTTGCCTTGACCTCAGACTCAGAGGTCCTGGCTGCTAAGCTCTAATCCATCAGTTATCTGACAATGACTTCCAACCCCATAACTGCCTTTTCTTTTTACCCAGTGCCCTCTACGCCCTGGGGATGACAGCAGTGGGCTTGGCCATCCTGTGGTATGTTTTCAGACTGGCGGGGATGACCGGAAGGGAAGGCGGATTCAGTGCTTTTGTAAGTTGTCCTGCTGGATATTGGTGTGTACGAGCTTGAATCCTTCCCGAGAGTTTATGGAAAGTCCCCGGCTGCCTCAGACTCAGAGCCTCTTATCTCTGCCTCCAGAGTAGTGGGGTTAAAGACACGTTCCACTTCCAACTGGCGAAAGTGAGCTTTTTACAGTGGCTAGATAGAAGCCCGGCTGACTGGAGCGTGGGATAACCAGTGTTACATGCTCTGACATGGAGGCCACTGAGCCCGCTCTCCGTAGGGACCTGTGTCCTGTGTCCTGTGTCCTGTGTCCCTCATCAGCTGGGGTGGTGCTGGGTTGTTTTTTTTCCCCCTCTCTCTATCTTCTTAGTTTCTCTTATTAGCCAATAAGAGAAACATTAAATTTTGCTTAAATTTGCATTACCATAGGAAAACTCCCTTCCTCCTCGGGCTGTACCTTAGAAAGTATTTTTCAACCCAGGGCTTCTCCATCCCTCAGGCTTGGGCTGGGGCTTAGGAAGCTCCTTCCCACCCAGGAATGACTCTGGGTTTTCACAGAGTACAAGCATATTTCTGTCTCCTTCGCTAAGGATACATTTTCTTCTTGGGTGGTGTTGGTAATTAACCCTGGAGCCCTGTACATGCTAGGTGGATGCTCTGCCGCTGGTCTGTGCTCCTTACCCCAGGAGAGGTTTTTATTTTCCTTCTCTCTCCCTCTCTCTCAAGACACAATCTCACTATGCTGCTGGTGGCCTGGTAGACCAGGCTAACAAGGAACTTACAGAAGTATACTTGCCTGCTAGGATTAAAGACATGAGCCACCATGTCCAAAGAGAGCTTATCTTTATTCATTTATCTTTTTAAAGTTTACTTTATGTGTGTGAGTGTTTTGCCTGCATGTATGGGCACCCCATGCATGCAGTGCCCACAGAGGCCAAAAGAGAGTGTCAAGTCTCCTGGAATTCATCTGTAAGATAAACTTCTATAAGAAAACTGTCTCTATGTGGGTGCTAGTAATTGACCTAGTCTTCTGTAAGAAAACCAAGTACCCTTAACCAGTGACACATCTCTCCAGCTCTAATTTTATAAAAGATAAATTGCTACGTGACTTTCCTCCTAATATAAACAACACAAACCAACGATTTCCCCTTGTGTGTTTGAAGTGGTCTGTGATCTGCATCCTATCTTCGGGAGTAGGCTTGTAGGCGGGTCCTCCTGGGCTGTAAGAGGAAGTAGTTCCACCAGGATGGGTGTAGGGGTTTGTGTCTGGTCAGGCCGAGAGCAGCTGTCTTGTAGGGATGCAGAGCTTCCTTCCCTGACTCTCTGCACAGAATCAGCTTAAGATGGCACGTTTCACCATTGTGGATGGGAAGACAGGGAAAGGAGTCAGCTTTCAAGATGTGGCGGGAATGCATGAAGCCAAGCTGGAAGTACGAGAGTTTGTGGATTATCTGAAGGTGAGTGAGGAGGAAGGCTGTGGTGAGCAGACACTTTCACTCTGAGACTGGAGTTCCATGGGTGGGATGGAATGGGCTAAGGGTGACTTTGCCATCTCATGGGTACTGTAAGTATGTGTCTGTACCTGGTAAGCCAACAGTGCCAGGATACAGCTGTCCATCAGAAGAGAAGAGTGTAATAGTCCACTTCAATTGGACCATCTTTTCTTTTAGAACTGTAGCCATATGAAGCTTTTTTCTTTTTTCTGGACCCACTGAAACTATAGCTGGTTCATGACTATTGTGGGCTACTCTTCATGTAAGTCACTTAAACATTCTCCGTTAAATGCTGAGTCCTTAGTATTGCCTGTCTATTCCTGCCTAGAGCCCAGAGCGTTTCCTTCAGCTCGGTGCCAAGGTTCCAAAGGGTGCCCTGTTGCTGGGGCCCCCTGGCTGTGGGAAGACGCTGTTGGCCAAGGCAGTAGCCACGGAAGCTCAGGTGCCCTTTTTAGCAATGGCTGGCCCAGAATTTGTGGAGGTGATTGGAGGTAGGTATGGGCTGAACATGTGGGCAGATTCGCTGGCCTAGTGCCTGGGATGGCTTTCCATATAGCCCTCCCTAACACGAGGAGCAGAGTGGAACAGAGAAGAGCAAACAGCCCAAGTTAAAATAAGCTTTGGGCCAAGCAGAGAAGTGGTGATATGCATGCCTTTAACCCAGCACTTGGAGACAGAAACAAGTAGATCTCCAAGTTCAAGGCCAGCCTGGTCTACAAAGTTAGTTCCAGGACAGCCAGGGCTACACAGAGAAACCTATCTTAAACCACAGAATAAGCACTGGCCCACATCAACTTGGCGGTTACGTGCCTTGATTCTCCTTTCACTTGTGGCTTGGGTAGCTAGGATGGCAAGGTGCCGGCTACTTCTGGTTCATCTGAGAGAGTAGTCATTTAGATATAGTCAACTTTAGTGGAAGATTTTGCCTGGCTGTAACCCAAAAATAGGATTTGATTTCCTTTATCTGTCTATCTTTTGACACTGTGTTCCTGCAGGCCTGGGAGCTGCCCGAGTGCGAAGCCTCTTCAAGGAGGCGAGAGCCAGGGCCCCTTGCATAGTGTACATTGATGAGATCGATGCTGTGGGAAAGAAGCGTTCCACCTCCATGTCCGGGTTCTCCAACACGGAAGAGGAACAGACCCTCAACCAGTTCCTGGTTGAGATGGACGGTCAGTGCTCAGCGTGTGCCACTGTGTACTGTGTGTGCACAGGGAGAGACTCTCACCCTCGTCAGTGACAGATCAGGTCACGGTTTCTGTACAGCAGTCACCTAAGGATTATCCATCAGCTTGCTACCTTTAAGAAAGTCTGCTTAGCCCGATGGCAGTGGTGGCACACGCCTCCACTTAACTTGGGAGGCAGAGGCAGGCAAATCTGAGTTTGAGGTCAGCCTAGTCTACAGAGTGAGTTCTAGAACAGCCAGTCAAACACATCGTAAACAAAACGGAACAAAACATATGAGCCTTGGGAGCTGGAGGTGGCTCAGTGCTTAAGAGCAGTTGTTGCTCTCACAGAGGGCCTGGGCTTGGTTTGCAGCATCCACATGACGGCTCACAAGCATCCATAACTCCAGTTCTGTGGCATCCAATGCCCTTCTAACCACGGGGTCCCAGGCACACAGGTGATACACATTACATAATTGCAGGCAGAACAGTCATACACGTAAAATAAGTAAAGGAAATTCAGCTTTTCTTTTTTTTTTTTTTTTCCCTTGTTTCAGTCAACTCTCGCTCGCTCCGTTCGACCCTGCTTGTTCTGGCCAGCCCCGCTTGCTCCGGCCGGGCCCCCCCCCATACAGCCCCGCTCGCTCCGGCCTGCCCTGCTCGCTTCAGTCGGCGGCTCCGGTCGCTCCAGTTGCCCCGCTCGATCCGGCTGGCCGAAATTCAGCTTTTCTTTTTCCTTTTTTGTACTGGGAAGTAAATCCAAGGCTTTACACATGGTCTTCACTGTCTTCATCTGCAGTGAAATTTAGTAGCCAGGTCTGGTCAGAGGGAAGCTGGGACTGAGTGGAGACAGCTGGCAGTGAGGCCTCCAGGCTGAAGTCCCTCAGTTTCTCTCTTGTGTGTCTCTCTGCCCTTGGAGGGAGCCTTGAGCACAGTGTGGAGATCCTTGTATTATAGAGGGGCTGATGTACAACGCTGTGAAGGAGACTTCTGGACCCACCTCAGTGGTAATGAAGAAGCCCCAGTGGGAGAGATGGGAACTTTATTTTGAGCTATTTCTAGAAGACTCATTCCTTAAAGACTTTTTTGTGGAAAGGGGTACATGCCATGGTGGGCATGTAGTCAGAAGGCAGCTGTTAATGACTTGGTTCTCTCCTTTTAGTGTATGGGTCTTGGGGGTCAAACTCAAACCATCAGGCTTGGCAGCCTAAGGGCATTTACCAGCTGAGCTGTCTCTCTCTCCTCTTCTCTTTTCCTTCTCTCTCCTTTTCCCTCTCTCTCCCTCTCTCTCTCCCTCTTCCCCTCCCTCTTCCCCTCTCTCTGTGTTTGATTTTATTTGTTGTGAACATTTTTTTAGTTAAAAACATAAATTTGCCAATTATAACCTCATGGTTTTGGTTTTGTTTGTTTGCTTATTTGGGTTTTTTTTTTGAGACAGGGTTTCTCTGTGTAGCCATGGCTATCCTAGGACTTATTCTGTAGACCAGGCTGGCCTTGAACTTAGAGCTCCACCTGCCTCTGCCTCTGAGTGATGGGATTGAAAGCATGAGCTGCCATGCCCAGTTTATGGTTTTTGTTTTAGGCCTCACTGTGTAACCCTAGCTGGCCTAGAACTTGATAGGCAGACCAGGCTGACCTACAACTCAAGAGATTTTCCTGCCTCTGCCTCCTGAATGCTGGAGTTAAAAGATGTTTACCAGCGCTGCCCAGGCCTGGGATGAGTTCTTTTTTTTTTTCTTTTCCCCTCGTTGCGGTCAACCTTGCCCGCTCTGGTCCCACTAGCTCCGGCCGGCCCGTTCGCCCCATTCGCCCCGTTCGGCCCTGTTCGGCCCCTGCTCGCTCCCTCCAGTCCAAGGATTCATTTATTATTATTCATAATTATGCTGTAGCTGACTTCAGACGCACCAGAGGGCGTCAGATCTCATTACGGGTGGTTGGGTGGTTGTAAGCCACCATGTGGTTGCTGGGATTTGAACTCATCACCTTTGGAAGAGCAGTCGGGTGCTCTTACCTGCTGAGCCATCTCACCAGCCCCCCTGGGACGAGTTCTTAAGGCCAGGTGAAGCATTAACATGCTTAACTTCAAAGTAGTTCATACAAAACATCACATCCTTCATGTTGGACAAAAGGTGGAGAGTGAGAGGACACGTGATGTCCTTCTTTGGCCTTCATACATGGGCACATACTTGCACACATGCACACGTGTAAGTATATGCTACTCTCTCACAATGCACATAAGAGTTCACCTCCTAGCTATTGTGTTATCAGATGGGCTGGTGCACATTATTTCATGAACTGTAAAGTTGCTCTAGGATTACAAAAAAGCAAAGGATGCATCTGATAATGATGAGGAAAAGGGAGTGTATAGCTGAGATGCCATGAGGAAGGTTGCATCTAGAGGTGCCCACAGCCCCTCCTATTTTCTATCCCTTTTGTTGTCTAGTTGTCTGTCAGCAATATTGATTCTGAGCCCACAGGGCAGGCAAGCAGCAGAGACCCCGACAGCTGCTTTGCATACCACAGAAGTGCTCAGTGTCAAGTTTCCAGAGCATTAAATGCCTTGGGAGACCTGGGTGGAGTCCCTGTGAAGAGCAGAGGGCTGCTGGACACTCATGGATCCTGAGGACCAAGCCCAGGGACCTGGCATGGAGGTCTTTCTTGTCTTAGCTATGGCTCTGTGATTAGTGAAGTGAAATTGTTCATGTCCTTCATCCCTCAGAACATTGGCCAGGCGTCCTTGGCGTGAAGGAGTCTCCAGTGAACCTTCTCCTGTGGCTGTCCCCACCCCAGCCTGCCCCCGGACCTCAAAGAGATATTTTATTTAAATAAGGGCTTAGATGGATTTCATAACATTAATACTCAACTAGTTATACTGAAAATCTGCTAACTGGTTTGTTACCTTACACAGTTAAAGACAGGAGCCACCTTTTTCAAGAGTCTTGAGTCTGCTAGAAAGCATGACATTTTTCTGAGCCGGATCTCTTTGAACTACTATAAAAATAGCTGTTTGTCCCCAAGAGTTGGCTGAGGAACCCATTGCTTGTCACATTGGCCCAGCACTAACAAGTCTCTTTGTGCGCTCACAGCTGTGTACGCTGGCTCCTTCAGACGCCCTGAGACTAGTCTTTGTCGTCTCCTCAGGAAGAGCAGTTTCTGTTCATTGATGTGCGGAGGATGGAGTTGAGCGGACGTTGTGCTGCTCGTGGGAAACTCACCAAGGGGTTGAGAGACCTAGTCATGGAGGTCCCAGCACAGGCTGTAAGCTTATATAAGTGAGCCTCAGGCCAGCACCTCTTCCCCCTGCTTACCATGAGGTCACCTGGCCACAGGTGCCTTGGGAAAAGGGCTTTAACATGCCCTGGTCTGTTACCGCATATGCACAGGTTTGTGTTTTAGAAATAAACAGTGTTAATGCTGATTCCACACAAGAGTCATTTCAAAATCCCAGCAGGGCCAGGCATGGTGGCTCACACCTTTAATCCCAGTACTTGGGAGGCAAAGGCAGGTAGAATGCTGAGTTTGAGGCCAGCCTGGTCAGTATAGCAAGTTCCAGGCTAATCAGAGTTACATCATAAATCCCTGTTTCAAGATGGAGGGTGTGGAATGGGATCGGAGGTGGGGGTAAAGAAAATCCTAACAGGACTTGGTGACTGGCTCGGTGTAGAGTTCTTGCCTTGTGTGCATGAGATCCTGGGCTGTATCAAAAATTGAAAGGAAGAAAAGTTGGAGAGATGGCTCAGCAGCTAAGAACACTTGTAGCCAGTCATGGTGGTGCACGTCTTTAATTTCAGCACTCAAGGGATCTTTGTGAATTCAAGGGTAGCCTCGTCATGGCTTTTATGGCATCTAGGCAGCATCTTCATGCTAGCACTGAGCATATTGTACAGCTGTGCCCGGGCAGGATACGTTTCCTCATAACTGTGAGACACAGCCTGGGACTCAGCTGTTGTCATACCCTACCAGCGAAGAGTCCTCTAACCTCTGAGGCTGGGTCACTATGGGCCAAGGCCTGAAGCTTACTGACAGATAGCAACATCGGCCTCACTAAGAGCCATGTTCGAGCCGGGCATAGTGGCGCACGCCTTTAATCCCAGCACTCAGGAGGCAGAGGCAGATGGATTTCTGAGTTCGAGGCCAGCCTGGTCTACAGAGTGAGTTCCAGGACAGCCAGGGCTATACAGAGAAACCCTGTCTCAAAAACAAAAACAAAAAAACAAAAAAAAAGAACCATGTTCACATGTAGCCACAGCTGATGGACATTCTCCCACCCCAGACTAAGGTTAAACGTGAGCACTGGAGTGAGCCTCCACTCTGTGTGGGTGCTATGTGTTAATAAATGTTCTGTTCCTCCATGTCGACATTGTCAGGCTATGGCCAGCTTCTCTTTACATAGAACAGGAGGCTACTGGGACCCATTCCCCATGTCTCTCCATTCCCCGTGTCTCTGTTGCATTTCCTAACCACCCACCTCTTGGGTATATTTTGCATCCATCCACCACACAAACCTTCTAGCCAGCCTAGATGGCTTAAGAACTTTGAGGGGTTCTTCTACCTCCACTCCCTGCCTTCCCACAGGAGTGCTGGGATTAGAGAGCTTGGGCTGTGCATCTGGCTCTTGCAGGAGTTCTGAGAATTCAAGTTCAGGCCTCACGCTTGCAAAGCAAGTGTGGGTGTTTGTCCCCCTAAGTGAGCTCTCTCCAGCCCTGGTCTATCTCTTTTGTTTAGGTTTGTTGTTGTTGTTGTTGTTGTTGTTTTGAGACAGGGTTTCTTTGTGTAGCCCTGGCTGTCCTGGAACTCACTCTGTAGACCAGGCTGGCCTCGAACTCAGAAATCCACCTGCCTCTGCCTCCCAAGTGCTGGGATTAAAGGCGTGTGCCACCACTCCCAGCTCTGTTTAATTTTATTTACTTGTTTGGTTTTTTGTGTGTTTATGGGGTAAGGTCTCAACTGTGTGGCCTTGCCTGGCCTGGAACTCAGCGGTCCACCTGCCTCTGCCTCCAAAATGCAAGTTGAAGGTGTACATCATGATGCCTGGCTCATGTGTTTGAGACAGGGTCTCATATAGTCTAGGCTGGCTTTGAACCCCTTATGCAACTCAGGATGATTTTGAACTTCTGGTCCTCTTATGTCACCCTCTAAGTGATGGGGGTGCAAATGTGTGCTGTCATACCTGGCTCCTTTGTTTATGTTTTATTTTGAGACAAACTGACTGGTGGCCCAGGGTGGCCTTGAACTAGACATCCTCCTGCCTCAGCCTTTCATATACCTATAGCCTGGCACACTTTTGTATGTTGTCTGTATGTTCTTTTTTTTTTTTTTTTGGTTTTTTCGAGACAGGGTTTCTCTGTGTAGCCCTGGCTGTCCTGGAGCTCACTTTGTAGACCAGGCTGGCCTTGAACTCAAAAATCCGCCTGCCTCTGCCTCCCGAGTGCTGGGATTAAAGGCTTGCGCCACCACGCCCAGCTGTCTGTATGTTCTTATATTATTGTGTATGTTATTGTGTATTTCAGAATTCTAAGGCATCTGGACAGAAGGCAGTGAAGAAGCATGAGTTTGTTGGGCGTGGTGGAGCATGTCCTGAATCCCAGTTCTCAGGCGCAGAGGCAGGCCGAGCAGAGGCAGGCCGATCTCTCTTGAGTTGAAGGCCAGTTTCATCTATTCAGCAAGTTTCAGGCCATCCAGAGCTACTGAGACTGTATCTCATTAAAACAAAAAAAGAAGCCTGAGGTGAAACCAGGCAGGTCTTCAGCCAGAGTGTTTGGTGTACACCTCTCAGTCGCCACACTCTGTGAAGCATCTCGGCTCCTGCTGTCTGTGTCATCACCCTACTGGCTCGGGTGTCCAGAGGGACCTTGGGCTATGGCAGAAGGACATGTCTGGTGGCTCTTTCAGTCTTAACTCATTTTAAAACGTCAACATTGTTTTTAGTTGTCTGCTTGGCTTTGGGAAAGTGACCCTCTGCCTTACTCTGTGCTTGAGGCTCAGTGGATTATTGTCATTGTCATGGCTTGTCAAGTTTGAAATGGGAAAGGGAGACTATGACTCCCCTCCCTCCCTCCTTTTTTCCTTCCTTCCTTCCTTCCTACCTACCTACCTACCTACCTACCTACCTACCTACCTATCTTTTTTTGAGAGTCTCATGCATTCTAGACGAGTCTTGAACTCAGTGTGTGACTGAAGATTACCTTGAACTTCAGATCATGCTGCCTCCAGAGTACTAGTGTTACAGGTGTGCAGCACCCACCACACCTGGCTCATGCAGTGTGATGATTGAAGTGAGCGCTTCCTGCATGGTAGACATTCCTCCAACTGACTACATTCTTAACTCCTCCTTAGCTTCTTCTTCTTTTTTTTTTTTTTGTTTTTTGTTTTTTGTTTTTTCGAGACAGGGTTTCTCTGTATAGCCCTGGCTGTCCTGGAACTCACTGTGTAGACCAGGCTGGCCTCGAACTCAGAGATCCGCCTGTCTCTGCCTCCCAAGTGCTGGGATTAAAGGCGTGCACCACCACGCCCGAACCTCCTTAGCTTCTTTATAAAGATTTCTGGGTTTGGGGGTTGTTTGCTTGCTTGTTTGTTTGTTTGTTTGTTTGTTTGTTTTTGAGAGGGGAAGGGTCTTGGCTATCCTGGAACTTGCTATACCATATAGACCAGGCTGGCCTAGAACTCACAGAGCTCCTGCCTCTGCTTCCCAGGAGCTGGGAATAAAGATGGTGTGTGCCACCACACCTGGCTCAAAAGTTTGTGTGGCTGTTGGGTTTGTTGTTTTGTGTTTTTTGTTTTTCTTCCTCAGTCATCTAGTCCAGGATCTGGGGTAGTTCCTGAGCCGTTTTTTATATATGAGTATCTTGCCTAGGGGTTTATATGTGTGTACTACATGTGTGCCTAGTGCCCATGGATGTCAACAGAAGGCATCACATCCCCTGGAACTGGAGTTAAAGATGGTTGTGAGCCTCCTG
>CACVCL010031840.1:0-24779 GCA_902729485.2 Mus minutoides | reverse complement strand
TTTTTTTAAGGTTTGTTTATTTATGAATATGAGTGTTCTTTCTACATGTATACCTGTAGGCTAGAAAAGGGCATCGGATCCCATTACAGATGGTTGTGAGCCACCATGTGGTTGCTGGGAATTGAACTCAGGACATCTGGAAGAGCAGACAGAACTCTTGACCTCTAATCCATCTCTCCAGCCCAAGAGACCTTGTCTTTAAAAAAAATTAACTAATAAATAATTTGTGGTATATTCATTTAATGCAATAGTATTCAATGATGAAAAGAAATGAGCTAACTAGCTATAAAAAGACATGAAGGAACTGTAGTGAGAATCTTGGTTTCTTTAAAAAAAATACAGAAATAAGAAGTGTTTTGTTTTAATCCCAGGAGTGGGATATGGGGCTGCTTCACACTGTCCACAGCAGCTGATTATGATTTGCCTCATGCTCTAGCAGGGGTGTGATTTTGCCAGCTGCAGATAGTTTCTGCAGTCATGTGACATTTAGAATTCTGGGGAATTTTCAGAGAGTATATAAATACTGGGTCCCATAGAGAAGGTGTGGGTTGTTGGTTGGTTGATGTTGTTTGTTAAGTAGTTGTGGGCAAAGAAGAAATTAGATATCCTGACAACAAAGATAAATCTTGACCCATGTAACTAGATGTCCCTAATTAGCAAGAAGCAGTATAACATTAACTTTGCTCCTGATTCCCCTCTATCCTTTTTAAAAATCTCCTATCTAGTGTTAGGGGGTTGAAAGTATTTGGAAGAAAAGGGGTGGAGAAGGGTGGAAGAAAGAAGAACACTCAAAGCAGCAATGATACAGCTCCAAGGAGCTTTAAACCATATTGACTCATGAAAAATGCCAATCAGAAACGCTACCTACTGCACAATCCAACTCTCCCTAGAACAGGCAAAGCTACCGTGTAAAATGTCAGGTAGTTGCCAGAAGTTGGGGGTATGAAAGTAGGGGATGAATGAATGAAGCACAGGGGATTCTTGGGGCAGTAAAATTTTTAGAAGACAGTGGTGGATACATTATCTGTCATGCTTGGCAAGAGCTATGGGAGTTTAAAATACAAAGAATGCAGTTCAGTGTGAAACCAGGTGCTGGTTAAAGATAATGTATCAATACTGCTCATCAGATGTAACAAATGTATCACAGGAGTGTCAATATGTTATCAAGAAGAGAAATGTGCAGTCAGGAATAGGGAGGTATTGGAATGATATACAGTCCAGTCAGTCCATTCTTTCTTGTCCCAAGACTGGCCATGTGCCCGTCTCCCACACTGCCGTAATCACTGGCCCATTAGGTTAGTCCTTTATCCGCCCTGTGCTATTTAGTTTTTGTCAATTTGACACACACTAGAGTCACCTAGAAGAGGAGACCTCAACTGAAGGATCACCTGCATCAGTTTATCCTGTGGGCATGTCTGTGGGCCATATTCTTGACTAATGATTGATGTGGAAGGGCCCAGTCCACTGTGGGCAGTGCCACCCCCTAGGCAGGCGGTCCATTGCTGAGCAAGCTATGGAAAGGAGGTCGATAAGCAGTGTTCCTCCATGGTGTCTACTTCAGTTCCTCCCTCCAGGTTCCTGCCTTAGCTTTTTTTTAGTGATGGTCTATAATGTGGAAATAGAAGACCAATAAACCCTTTCCTCCCCAAGTTGTTTCTATCTCAGCAACAGAAAAGCAAACTGGAATATACCTTTGAACCCATCGGCTGGTAGTTGTGGCTTGCTGACCCCTGGCCTAGAATGCAGAGATGGTGAAAGGATTTAGTCCATGCAACCCTATAGCAGGCACTAGGGGAGGCCTGACAAAGAGCAATTCTGTTCACTCCATGTACCGATGATGTAACTTGTGGTGTAATCATTAGAAGCCTCTAACCCATTAGGCTACTGTCTAGATGGAGGCAAAAGACTGTCCTGTCATGTTAGAGCTACTGCACTCTGAACAGACTTTGGATTCATAACTGGTCTTTGGTCTACCAAAGACAAATCCCCATGAGGTACTTGTGGTATTAAGAAACCCATCCAGGGTTCTAGTTCAGTGGTTTTGATTAAAATCCATGGATTTTTTTTTTTAATATTACACAATACACCCTTAATCTCATTCAAGTTAAAAGTTGTTGTACTTGGTTCAGGACTGATATGGTCTGCATCTAAAGAACAAATGTTTGTACAAAAGACTTGAAAAGGACCTTTGTACCCTAGAAAGTCTGTGCATACACACCCAATCTGAAGTAAACAGCCACTCCATAGTCTCGGCTGCCATATAGAAAGGTAGACAGCAGTTTTCTGTCCATAGAATTCTGATTTTTATGGTTCTGAGTTCTATAAGAAAGCAGGCTGAGCAAGGCAGCATCCCTCCTCCATGGTCTCTGCATCCGTTCCTACTTCCAGGTTCCTGCCCTGTTTGAGTTCTTGTCCTGACTTCTTTGATAATGAATTCATTTGAAGTGTAAGTCAAATAAACCCTTTCCTCCCCAGCATCACAGCAATAGAAACCCTAACTAAGACAGCAGCTATCTCAAACTGTTTATTCATTCTAGAACAGTACATGGGGAGGATGGGGAGTTATATAAATGAACTGGGGTGCTGATAATGGGTAAGGACAGAGCTCTGATTGTCTCACTCAGGGAACTATTAAGTCTGAGCCATCAGCGATGGGTTTCAAAGCAGCCGACACAGAATGACATTGAAAAGACCACTTAGTACTTGATGGGGGCAGGGCCGGAAAGTCAAGCGGTGAATTTAAAGTCTATCATTAAGCTAAGTGAGGGTAAAGGAGAAATGACAAAGGCCTATTACTTTGTTCTTTCTCTAAAGACTGTAAGCTTCAAGACGCAAGTCTTGCTGTACACCCCAGCACTCTGAAAATTGCCACACGGAATTTGTGGAAAATAAACGAAGGCGTGGTGGTAGAGCTAATTTGAAGGGCTAGGCTTAAGGGTCAACAGGCTTGAGTGAAGTATTAATAAAATTTAGGTAACACTGAAAGCCGTTTGGGGACCCCAAGGTTCTGTCTCTGACGATTTCCCTTTGAAGGATACTTGGGGACCAGGGAATCTCAAGGAAGAACTGATGTACACTGTTTTTATTTGTTTTGTTTTTCTGTTTTTATAAGACCTTGGGAATGTTCTGTTCCTGGTACTTCATGAAGCTTCCTTGGTCGAGGAAAAGAACAGTAAGTACCTTTTAGGACTGAAAGGTGAACTAACTGAAAATGGAGGGCTGAGCCCTGTCTGTTCCCCTTTAGTTACAAGCATTCCCTTAACGCACAGCTAAAAGCAATGCTAGGCTCTCCGACCCCGTGAGAATTATTTTCAGGGTTGGGTAGGAACAGACGATCCTAGGCTCGACCAAGATCGCTCCAAGCTTCCGAATCCTGCCCTCCCGGAGCCCGCCCTGTTCTCACACATCCCAGCCCCGGGGCGGCCACCTCGGCCCCGCCCTCTCTTCTTCCTCCTTTTCCTGCTCCCCCCGCCCCACTTCCTTTCCCTGCGTCCGCCCCCTCCTCGCTCCCACCCAGGCCCTGCGTCCTCCCACGACCGCTCCCTCTTGGTCCTCCCTGACATCCCCTCCTCCTGGCTATCACCGCCCTTTTCAGGAGGACGGAGCAACCCCGTGCCTCATTCACCCAATGAGGAGTCGACTCAGGGTGGGGCGGGACTTGGGCTAGAGCGGAAGTGGTGGCCGGAGCGGAAGTGCAGCTGCCGCCGCCGCCACCGCCGCCGATTCCGGAGCCGGGTAGCCGCCGCCGCCGCCGCCGCCGCCACTGCCCCTACGGTCGCTGCCACCGCCGCTGCCGCCAGCCCCGCCTGAGGAGTGAGCCGGGGAAGGACACAGTCGCTGCCCTCCGATCTTCCCGAAAGCGCCTTTGCTCCCTCCAGTCCTCCGCGGTGAGTGCGGCGTGGCTCCCAGGGGCCCCAGCGCAAAGCCCCTTGTCGGGCGGCGGCTGCGGCCAGGCTCACTGTCGCCGCCAGGCTCACTGCCGCTCCTCCCCGCTTCCGGCCGGGCCTGCGCCTCCCCGGGAAGCCCGGGCTTCTCTCTCGGCGCGCCGTACGGGGTGCGGCCGGGCCTGCGCGGCTGGGGATCGCTGGGCCGCAGGCTCCCCCCCAACCCCCGGCACCATCTCTGCTCGGCGCCGCCCCTGCCTGCTCCCTTCGGGCCCCGAGCCATTCCTCTGGGCCTGTCAACCTCTCTCATTCTTTGTGGCTTTCAAAAATTGAAATGTAGTCGAAGGCGGGCGAGTTCCCGAGCCGCGACGCCCCTGCCGCACTCCCCTGGATGAGTAAGGGTTTAACCTTGGCGACAGCTGGGGCGAATCCCTCTCCCACTTTGCAGTAAAGCTGTTTCATCATCGCTGGTGTGGGAGACCCAGCTGGACCCGAGATTCCCTGACAGCAGGGTTGAGGTTTGAATTAAGAAATGGATTTATCTGAACCTTTCACTGACTCAAACCGGATTCCCAATGGGATGGGGGAAGATTAGGCTGAGAATTGAGTCTTTTCTCTTGACATTTGTCGTCTTTTACTGCCAGAATCTCGTGTGTCCGTGCCCCAAATTCATCCATGCACTTTTTTTGTGGCATATATATATTTGTTATATATTGTTTGAAATTTGTCTAGTAACCTCAGTGTTTGAGGAAGAAGTAGGCGAGATGTGGACCCTTTTTTTTGCAAGATGAGCACATCAGGGTCTGTTGCAAATGGAGAACATGCGTGCATCGAGGATTCCAAAGGTGGCAGCGTTGGTGAGAATTGGCCAACCTCTGTAAAAATGCAGCATGGCTCATGTCCTTGCCTTCAGTACATTTTCTCTGATGAGACTAGATGGCATTCGACTCTTGCTTTTACTTGCCTGGTGTGGGAGATGGAATCTGGCAAGATGTTATAAATCTGTAAAATCCCGGGAGCCGGTGCAGAAAGGTGTAGCATTTAAGAAAATATGAAAATTACATTTCTCACTGTATCTCGGGTGTTCCTGTTGAACCCATACAGACATACAGTTTATGAGACTGAACATGTGCTTACTAAGCATCTCACGGCTAGCTGCTGGAAATTTATACGAATATTTATACTGGGTTCTTGGTAGATTTCTCTTGGCTGCCTCCAGTGCAATCTATTTCTTTGGGTTGCCCAAGTCTGTCTTTCTTTCTTTCTCTTTTTTTTTTTTTTTTTAGATCTATATCCTTAGCATTATATAGCAGGAAGATACTGGTTTGTTTGTTAGTTTGTTTTTCATCCCCACCCAAGTTAGAATTTTAAGCATGACCTTAGAAACGAAAGGCTGGAAATCCAGTACTAAATGCTAAATTATTTTCTTAGCCTCTGCCTTCTAACTATAAGAAACCATTCACCCATCTTACAGATGAAGTCTCTATAAGAAATGAGGTGATTTGACCTAAACCACACACCTACTTATAGACTGAATATCCTCTTTCATCGGTGGCAAGTATTTATGGACTGTCAGCCCCTGGAGTATGGCTCCTACCCTGTTATCTTCCATTTCCCATCATGCAGTGCTTGGGTTATATTGAAGCCATTTTAGACCTGGAGCTGTATGGATCAGGGAGGCAGCCTGTGTGGAAACCAGGCCGAGCACATTCCCTTGATGCTCGTTCCCTAGGCAGAGTCCCCAGAGATTCGGTCTGCTGCAAAAAGTGCATTTTCCCCATTTGGCTGTGGATCCAAACCAGCACTGGTTAGGTGAATTTGATTCAGTTCTTGCCTCTATTGTTTTCTAGCTGTCATCTTCAGGAGTTAATTCATCTCTGCTTCTTAGCCTCCCTGTCTCCACCGCTGTCTGAGACCTTTTGTAAACTGTTAAGTACAAGCTTTTGGTTTTGTTGTATTTAAATCCTTGGCTTCAGTCTTTTCTTTCTCCCTTTCTGATAAGATGCAATCTTATTTTTTCCACTTGCTATGAAAAATGATATAAATGTTCCATGTAAAATATCTAGTAATTCTCATCAGGACTCGACAAATGATAACTGTTTCCCTCTTCCCCACCTCTTTTGTTGTGTAGCCCAGCCTAGGCTCAGACTCACTGCCCCAGTCTTCTCCCCTCTGCCTCTTGGATGCTGAACTTACAGGTATGCACCTCCGTGCTGGGCTAGTAATACAGCTTTTGATGTGTGCTGGCAGAAGATGGAATTAAAATAAACTTCTGGGACACAGATATTCTTAATACAAATAAAGTTAATAAACAAATTGAACACGAATGGGTATACCCCCTGTGCAGTTTAAATATATGTATGTATCCTATCTCAGACTTGGGTTTGGTTTTTTTTTTTGGTGAAAATAAAGTCTATTCTTCTAGCCAACTAAGAAATACAGAATAATGTTATGTATAGTCAGGGTGAAGTGCATAGCTCAACTCAATTTGCAGCTCCTTTGTAACTGTAACTTACATCCATTGATCCGCCTTTATCTTGTTTTTTACTGTTCATGTACATGAGTTCACACTCTGATTAGGTATAGCATATGTGCCTATAGCATAGAAACATACAGAAGCTACTTGTGTGACGTTGTCATTAGCTACCAAGGTATCCTCAGGTACTAGCCCGCGATCACACTCCTCACCACTTATAGCACTTGCTGTGTACTACACTTCTTGTAAGCGCTGCAAGCATCAGCTCAGCCTGCAGCCAATGAGAGGTAAGTGCTGTTGGCTTCATCCTACAGATGAGGAAACTGAGGTGCAGAGATGAGAATTTTTACAAAGATACACATTTGTGTAACACAGACTTAAATGCTGAAATCAGGAGTTACAGCCAGGTCATTTGACTCTAGGAAGTGATAGATTTGATTGTGGTTGAACATGTATTCCATGACCACAATTACTTGTACAAGCACCATATTAATGTGCTCAGATTCCAGTTTTAGCTGTTCTCAAAGTCTACAATGCCGTTTACTTGTAGGGTGATATTACTGCTATATATCAGACGAAAGCTGCTAAAAAGGCCAGGTTTTCTTTTCTTTTTTTTTTTTTAAGATTTATTTATTATTATATCTAAGTACACTGTAGCTGTCTTCAGACACACCAAAAGAGGGTGTCAGATCTTATTACGGATGGTTGTGAGTCACCATGTGGTTGCTGGGATTTGAACTCAGGACCTTCAGAAAAGCAGTCGGTGTTCTTAACCGCTGAGCCATCTCTCCAGCTCAAAAGGCCAGTTTTTCTAGGACTTGCTTTATACTAGGGAGAAAGCCCATCAGAAAACTGCAGAATATATTTTAGCATAACCATTTGTGGTTGCTAACCGTACTACTGTATAAGTAGAGCGAGAACTCACTGTATCCTGAAAGAACTGTGCTCCTGCTTTCTCAGCTGCAAAAGCAGGTGTGTGAGTGAGGGACTCTAGGAAGCGATCATTTCATTGTAAGTTGATGTTTAGATCCTTGGTTGTCTTTAATATCAGCACTTGGGGGCAGAAGCAGGCTGATCTTTGTGACAGCATTCTTCATAGTTCCAGCAGAGACAGAACTATACAATAAGACTCTGACTCAAAAACAAGCAAACAAAAAACAAAATAAAACACTTGGTTTATACATTACTTGAGATAAGAATTCAGACGAGTTAGGGGCCAAGAGCATATAGTTACATAATGACTTTAACTTTAGATCTATCTTCACCACAGGAATAGGATTTTAGTAGATCTGCATTTCATAACAAGAGACACTTGGAGCTGGACTCTGAGGAGAATGTTAAAGGAAGAGATGGATTTGAAGTGCTTTTCTATTCTGTGATATGTCTGCTAAAACAACTTGGAGGCTGCTTCCGAGAGGCGGTTATATGTTTCTGATGCTTGTAGTGAGATGAAAGTGATCAGTGGCCTCACAGAAACAAGCTATTCTGGCAGATTGTAGGTAGACTTTTACTTCAAGTTCTGCCCAGTTCTTGATTATGTAAGTTTCCTGTTCTGGTTGTTTATTTCATTGTTTTTCCTTAAAGGCCCAACTAGAAAAATTATTTCTGAATGGCCTTGACACACAGATGAAGAGCCAAATTAAAGTAGATCTGCACCTGGTCTGTATTGTTTGTCCTCAGGGGAGAACCTATATTAAAGCTTATCTGAAAGTTTGATGAGTGTTTAAGAGTGTATGATTCTTCACAACAACTAACAGTAGTACTTTAAGTATGACTGGTCTTAAAAAGATTGCTACATTGGGAAAAGAATGTTGAGGGGCTGGTGAAATAGCTTAGCTGGTAAAGGTGCTTGTCACCAAACCTGATATTTCAGATTCAATTCCTGTTACCCACATAGGGAGAGAACCAACTCCCTCAATTGTCTTCTGACTTCTATGTGCACCCCAAAAAAAATGTCAACTTTTTAAAATTAATGCTGTGGGAATAGGAGATAGCTTTGTGGTAAAATGCTTACTATGCAAGCATAAGGGCCCGTGTTTTCTCTCCAGCAATCACGTGGGAAAGCCAGATGATGTGTGCATATCTCAGCTCAGTTCTTGGGATGTGCAGAGAGAATGCCTGGAGTGCTGTGGGTGGTCTCTGTGAGAGGTCTGTCTCAATAAAAAAAACCCGAGGACAGTACTGAGGAATGACACTCGAAAGCTGACCTGTGGTCTGAGTGTGCGCTCACTCTGTCTCTTTTTTTTTTTTTTTAAAGATTTATTTATTTTATGTATATTAGTACATTGTAGCTGAACAGATGTTTTGAGCCTTCATATGGTTGTTGGGAATTGAGGGGTTTTTTTCCCCCTCGTTCTCGCTCGCTCCGGCCGGCCCCGCTCACTCCAGTCGGTCCCACTTGCTCTCTCCAGTCCAAGGATTCGTTTTATTATTATTATTCATAAGTACGCTGTAGCTGACCTCAGACACACCAGAGGAGGGCATCAGATCTCATTACGGGTGGTTGTAAGCCACCATGTAGTTGCTGGGATTTGAACTCATCACCTTCTGAAGAGCATTCAGGTGCTCTTACCCGCCGAGCCATCTCACCAGCCCTCACTCTGTCTCTTGAGATGGATCCCAGGTATCTGAATCAATATAAATTCCTAAGTGCTTTGCCCATTTCAGTAGACCATAAATGTTGGTATGGAGGATATTATTTGAAAGTATTTTAGGGACTTGTTGGAATCCAGTGTGAGTCTCTTAAGTATGAGAGCCTAGCCTAGTCCTGAGCTGAGCTAAGGAAGGAAGTCCAGCAGGATGTGATGGCTCATGTCTTCTAACCCAGCATTCAAGCGGCTGAGGTGGGAGAAGTGCTGAGGGTGTGAGGCTAGGCTAGGCTGCATAATGCTAGCCAACTGGTCATAGAGCAGGACCAACAGGAACCAAAAAGAGTAGTCTAAGGTAGGCCATATAGATGGTTTGTCTTCTATAGCTCCAACATAGCCTACCTGCATTTGTCCACATAGGAAATAACAGCTTGTTCACTTTTTAAAAATTCATCAGTGGGGGCTGGAGAGATGGCTCAGCAGTTAAGAGCATTAGCTGCTCTTCCACAGGTCCTGAGCCAACAACCACATGGTGACTTACAACCATCTGTAATGGAATCCGATGCCCTCTTCTGGTGTGTCTGAAGACAGCGGCATTGTACTCACATACATTAAAAAATAAATAAAGATTCATCAGTGACCAAGTGGCTTGAAATTCAGTGTGGAGGGCATAAGTTACACTTTGGGTGTCCAAAGGATACTAGTATGGATTCCTACTTAAGCTTGCTGCCCACTGTAGGTGCCAGTAAAGGTGTTAACAGTAAACCCTAAGAGTCACATTCTAGAGCTGGGCATGGTGGCGCACGCCTTTAATCCCAGCACTTGGGAGGCAGAGGCGGGCGGATTTCTGACTTGGAGGTCAGCCTGGTCTACAAAGTGAGTTCCAGGACAGCCAGGGCTACACAGAGAAACCCTGTCTTGAAAAACCAAAAAAAAAAAAAAAAAAAAAAAAAAATCACATTCTAAAGATAAGCATAAGTAATTAACATGTATTATTTTTTCAGTTCAGTAAAGAGAACAGGATAGATTTAAAAGAAATGAGATGCATATTAATGTGTTTCTTACTCATTGACCCTGTTAACTTTGTGAAATACTTGTCAGCACTGTTAATTGAGTGCTTACAGAGACTCCTAAACAATGGTATCACACATTAGAAGTACCCTTTATAAATGATGTGGTAGTTAGAGTAGTATGGCTATAGATGATTTAACACTTTAAAATTATTTTGGCCACAAGAACTCCTGCTTATTGTCACTGATTCCCACAGGTAACCTTAGAAGCATAGCTACTGACTAGGAACAGTAATTTACTTCAAATTGTCATCGTGTTTGCTTCTGTGCTTTCAAATCTAGTTAAATGGAGGTAGATACTTATTTTTAAACAGTTATAATTTATAAATGACTACTATAGGCTAAAGACTTTCTGAGTTCTTATGTGTAAGTCAACTGCTTGAACACAGTATGAAGTTGTGCTGGTGTCACACTGCGGTCTCCTTCTTATAAGAAGATCCCCTCCCTGTGGATGTGTGCTCTTTACTGGATCATAAGATAACCAGTAGCTACACTCCTGAAGCAAAATGAGTCCCCACAGCTGTCTACTGCCAATAGCTAGGGGTGGGGGTGGGGGGGAACCTCTAGAATGTTAGCCCATTCCATTTTGTGCAGGGAACCCCAGCTGAGTCTTGAGTGCAAAAGCAGCAACCACACGATGTCAGGAAGACAGCCTTTCATGGCCCTTCTCTGTCCTCTGGCTCAGACATCCTAAGGGCTGTCCACAGTCTTCCCTGAGCTTCGGGGATGTGTTCAGGGAGGCAGTAGTGACTTCACTTTCAGCACTTCTACCAGTTGGAGTCTTTGCATCAACCACTTACTGCCCAAGAAGCATTTCTGACCACAGTTGAGATGAAAACTGATCTATTGGAATAAGCCTAGAAATTTAAAAGGTGGCTTGACAACATGTTAGTTTAATAAAACAACAATAGTAGCTTCCCCCCAGGTCCTAGAACCTCCTTAGTGATGGGCATTGATCAGGTTTGTATTCCCCTGGCATGATGGGCATTGATCAGGTTTGTATTCCCCTGGCAGGAAGTCCTTCCTTCAGAGTGGGCCTCCTCTCCAATCGGTGTTCTGTTGTAGTTTCTGTGGCTGTGAGAGCGTACACGACAGAAGTGATCTAGAGGAGGAGGGGTTTATTCAGCTCACAGTTTATTTTCGTATTGTCCCCTTCCTCCTTTAGAGTCTTCCTCTCCCACTCATGGGCCCTTTCTTAAGCTTTCCGACCTCTACAGACATTTAAAAACACAATCCAACATTTCAAAACTAGGATCTGGGCCTGGATTACCTCACTTAGAATAGTATTTTCTAGTTTCATCCATCTTCATGTGAATTCCTTACAACAGAATGAAATTCATTTCGAGTATATATGTTCAATAGGTGGACACCTGGGCTGACTCATTTCTCAGGTTTTGTAACTACAGCAGTAGTGAATATGGAGGTGGAGGTATCTCTGTAGTAAGATGAGTTGGGTTGAGTGGCTTCATTATAATCTGTTCATAGGGTCAGTCTCTTTATGAATCAGAATTCGCATATGTCTTTGGATTGATCACGTAGAGCCAGCAGATCAATTTATTGTGGCGCATGTTATTTGTTCACACATTGGTCATAATTAGTAATAATGCGAAAGATGAGGGCTGGGTGTGCTTGAAATCCCAGCAATCAGGAATAGGAGGTGGGAGGATCAGGAGTTCAATTTGGGTTATATGAGACCTGCTCAAAACAACATGGAGTTCCACAACTGCTGTGAAAGAAGGAGAGGATTTTGGTTTTTCTTTACAAGTTAGTGTTTGCTGGACATAGAACTGTTTTGTATTCCAGATATGCGGTTTCTGTTTCCAGCAAAGAGTCTGTACCTGCTGGATGAGACTGGAGTTCTACAAGACTGCATGTTGTGTGTGGAATGGCACACAGTCGTTTTTAGAGTAGGTGTTTTTCAGTGAGTAGTTTTCTTTGAGAGCCAGGAGTGCTTCACTTGTTCAGGATAACACCCACCAGCCAACTGTCCCGCTGGCTTGCATTCGGAGGGAGGTAGCTTGGCATGCTTGCCTGCATCAGCTCTGATCTGCTGCCTGGTGCTGGGACTGCTCTAACTGGAATGTGTGTGCATCAGTGAGTGTGGTCAGCCTGCACCCATCCAGTCACACTCGGGAGCCTGCGTTTTCTGTCCACCACTATAGCTTTTTTCTCTCTTACCATCTCACAGAAGGCGCTAGGACACCTACCTTTTTCTTTTCTTTTTTTCTTTTTTTTTTTTTTTTTAAGATTTTCTTTTGTCTCTCTTTTTTACATGTGTGTGAGACCAGAGGCATCGGGTCCCCTGGGGTTGGACTAACAGGCAGAATTGTGAGCTCCAGAGGTGGTTCTTTAGAGCAGTGCGTACTTGTAGCTGCTGAGCACTCCCCGTGGTCCCAGAGCACACAGCCCTTAACCTGTCCCCTGTAAGTGTAGTTGGTGCTTTTCCAAAGAGACTTGGTATAGCTGTAAATATGTGCTGCCTTCTTCTGTTTCCATGCGAGTGTTGGGGGGACGCAGGGGGTACACTTCTGTTCTTTTCTGCTCCTTCAAGTGAATAATCCAAAGAATTCATGGACATACTGCTCATTTCTGCAGTTCTTTCAGCGTTGGAGAGTGAGCGTTTCCTAAGGGGACGTGCCTGGAGAATTGCTTGCCCAGGAGCCTTTACTCTGAGCACTCTCTGAGCATTTGGTGTGTGTTGTCTCATCTGACTGATGTCTGTGCCTACTTTTAACACTGCAGAACCAGATGGTTATAACGTGGGGGGAGATTGCTTAATTGCATTATATGGTTTCCTGTTGGTACTACGTAAGTCCTTCCTGAAAAGAGCGCCATGTGTTCTATAAGTTGAGGGGTTCTTGCCATGTAGTAGATAGAACAAGTTATTGTGCTCATGCTTACTCTTCTCACAATTGAAAGTGTTCTTTTCCTTGGAAATACATAGTTCATGATTCTAAAAGCTAAAGTTACCATTTTCTTTTTTTTTTTTTTACTTTCTCTTTTATTTATTTGCATTCCAGATGTTGCCCCCTTCACAGTTCCCCCTTCCATGTGCTCTTCACCCCACCACTTCTCTCCTTTGCTTCTGAGAGTACGCCCCCACCCACCTACTCCCACCTCACCCTGCTAGCATCTCCCTTTCCCACTGAGGCCAGAGAAGGCATCCTGAGTGGATGTGGACCCAAAAGGACATACATGGTCTATACACTCACTGATGAGTGGATATTAGCCAAACAATTCGGAATACTCATGATACAACTCACAGACCGAATGACGCTTAACAAGAAGGAAGGTCCAAGTGTGGTTACGTCAGTCCCACTTGCAAAAGGGAACAAAATAATCTTGGGAGGCAGAGGGAAGGAGGGACCTGGGTGGGAGAGGGAGGGGAAAAGGGGAACAGGATCAAGTATGGTGGGGGAGACAGGAGAAAAGCCCAGAGGGCCAGGAGAATGAGAGGCTCCAAGAACCCAATGGGGATGACCTTGGCAGAAATGCCCAACAGTGAGGAGATGGTACCGTAAGAGACCACTTCCAGTAGATAGATATGGCCCCTATTTGAGACATGGGCCACCTACCCATCTTCAAATTTTTCAACCCAGAATTGTTCTTGTCTAAGGGAAATGAAAGGACAAAAATGGAGCAGAAACTGAAGTAAAGGCCACCCAGAAACTGGCCCAATTTGGGGAGCATCCCATGCACAGGTGTCAAACCCAACACTATTACAATGTCATGTATGTGGAGACAGGAGCCTAGCTTGGCCATCTGTCCTCTGAGAGGCTCTACCAGCAGCTGACTGAGACAGATGCAGATACTTAGAGCCGACCATTGCAACCCCATAGGAAGACCAACAGTATCAGCTAATCCAGACATCTCAGAGCTTTGAGACACTAAACCGCTGACCAAAGAGCATACATGGGCTGGCCTGTGGCCCCTGCTACATAGAGAGAGGACTGCCTTGTAAAGTTATCATTTTCAACTTTTCTTAATTTGGAATAAAATTTTAGACTATATAGACTATATGGATGAGTGGTTTGTGTTTGCTGGGCTACTCTGAAATGACTTCTCCAAATGTTGACTGAGCTCTGACTGGAAAATTAAGAGGTGAGGTTGGCTTGCATTGCTTGGCTGAGTTAGCTCTGCACTTGTAGCTGCTTTTAGGATTGTATTGTGAAATATTCTTGTGACCCCAGCACTAGAGAGATGAACAGGAGGATGGAAGAGGTCCAGGCTACCCTGGGGTTACATGGTGAGAGCCTGTCTCAAAACACCAACAAGGGCTGCAAACATAGCCCAGTGGTAAAGCACTTACCTGGTATGCCAAATCTCTGGTGGACTTCCTAGTACAGCTTCTTCCTCAGAGAAGATGATAGAGTTGGGGGCCTGCTTGAAGAGTTTAGAAACCAGTGTCTAATCCCCTGGAGCTGGAGTTCAAGGCAGTTGTGAGCTACTGGATATGCGTAGCCACCCTGGGTCCTCAGAAAGAGCAGCGAGTCTGCCAAGCCATTTGCTCTCCCACCTCCACCACTCGCCCTTGGCCCCCTGGCTGATTTTCTTTTTTGTTTTTGTTTTTGTTTTTGTTTGTTTTTGTTCTTGTTCAGAGCAGAGGACCAAACCCAGGGCCTTGTGCTTGCTAGGCAAGTGCTCTACCACTGAGCTAAATCCCCAACCCCCCACCCCCGGCCCCCTGGCTGATTTCTAAATAGCTTTTTTATTATGAGACAAAATAGTGTGTTCCTCTGGTGCTCATCACCGGCTGTGTTGTAGAAAGTAAACTCACGCATACACACCTCAGCACTGGGGAGTGCACATGACGGTTTAGAGGTCAGGCCCTGGGCCTCATCTGATCTGGTGTGTGTTGTGATCCAAACATGGGCTAGGATGATTTTAGAAATAGTGGATTGTCAGATTTGTTTGTATATGTTTGTAATTTGAGCAGTTAGGAAGATTCCAGACCAGCCTGGACTACATAATGAGTGAGACCTTGTCTCCCAAATAGAAAGGTCAACATTAAAAATAAGGATTATAAAAATACTAGTACCCCGAGATAACACTGAGGTTCCTACCCTCACCCATTTTGTATTGATGTCTAATCATGTTTGTATGCTCTTTAGGAACATCTTAGGAATACTGTATATCCCTTTGTGCATAGCCCTGTACATCTTAAATGTCTTTCCTGTGCAGCGTCCTTTTGGAGTCCTGTAATGTTCTCTCTCTCTCTCCCTCTCTCTCTCTCTCTCTCTCTCTCTCTCTCCCCACCCCCCACCCCCAACCAACCCTCTACTGTTAGGTATTTGAATTGTTTCCAGTACTTCACTAAGCATTTATTAGCAAATGTCTCCCAGCTCTGTGGCTTGCTGCTTCCAGTGGCCAATTAGAGTAACAGCCATCATTACCATGTGGGTGCGCATGAGAACTCTTGTTCTCAAATACGGCAGTGCCTTTCTACTCGCTCAGTGCCAAGCTAGACTGTGGCCTCTGAGGAGCTCCTCTGCCCTGGTAAAAAGCAAATAGGCTGTTTGGCCAAATTTTTCTTGGTGGGACTCTTATTCCAAGTCTCAGAAAGAAATGCATGCTGTTCTGTTAAATTGCCTACAAACACCAGAAAAATCTGATTGGCAACTGCTAAAATGTCACAATTAACATGTATGTTCATTTTGAGCTCATTGAGAAAATGAGTCTTGTGTTCACATATAACTACTTCCTGTGCAAAGATCAGTCTAGATTCACTTCTCTTTCCTGGTTTTTTGTTCATTTTTCTGATACTGAGGATTGAACCCGAGGCGTTGCATGTACAAAACAGGTGCTCTTTCAGTGAGCTAACATTTTTTTAAATTGCATATTTTTTAAAAAGCTGTCACTTTGGGTTAAAATAATAAGATATAGGCACTTGGGGAGAGCTAATGGTCTTCAGATTGTGTGGTATGTATTTTTAAGAAAGATTTTATTGGGGACAGAAATTTGCAAGGGTAGGGAAGGGGGGTTGCACTTGGGATGTAATGTGAATAGAAAAATAAATTATGAGAAGGAAGGAAGGAAGATAGATGATGGATGGATCGATGGATGGATCGATCGATCGATCTGGGGGCACAGCCTATGGGTAATCCTTTGCCCGGCCAGTGGGAGTGAAAGATCTTGAGTGGCCAGAACAACCAAAGTGTTACAGCTCTCTGAGGGGAAGCTGGAGCTAGGCAGGCTCAGGCTGCCGGGCCACCTCTGCGGCCACTGCTGCCCTGGAGTCAGTGGCAGCCATGAGCCAAACAGGACTGAACAGGAAGTGGCTGTGGGCAAGCACATGCACTGAGCTATTTGGGCTGGGTCAAGGTTCAGCCGCAAAAGCTTGGGGGGAGAAAACTGCCTAGGAGGGTTACAGCTCAGTAAGACAGGCACTCTCAGAGGTTCATGCACTCTGTTCCCGTTGGGTAGGACATTTGGGGTTGGGTGGGATCTAGAGGCAGATGTTTTCTATTGGCTTGGTCTGAGATGTTAGGGATGCCTCATCCTCATGTGGAAGGACTTCAGGTGTTGTCCCTAAGGGACTGATTGTCACAGTCCTTTCACTGGGGTGTTGAGGTCCTGTGTTCCAGGACAGGCACCTGGTTGGGAGTAGATTTAAATGCCTACCGTCCTCGATTATGAGAATTGTGGGGGGGTTCCTGAATCTGCTCCACCTTACCATTTTTTTCTGTCTGGTCCACTGTCCCACAGATGGATGGGTGGGTGGATACCAGATAGATTAATTGATTGATTGATTTTATGGCTGTGTTTTTTAATGCCCTGTTCCTGGTGGTCACAGCTACTCTGCTGAGGGAGATGCTGTTGTCTGTATTTGTAAACTGAAAAATCTTGAGTTTAATGGGATCTTTTGTGTGTCGTGGCAGATTGTGCTTTGACACGTGGTGCTGTCGCCTTTCTGTGTGCTCTTTGTTCTCCCAGTCATGCCTGTTCAGAAACTTCACAGATGCATATTTGAGCAGTTTGTGGCATTATGTCTGAATCCTTCCTTTGAGAGTAGTGTGTGGGAAACTAAGTGGTAGTTCCTCCACCACCACAGACAGCGTGAAGAAGCCCTAGACTGGGGCAGCTTTGCCTGGACTCAGAGTCCTGGATGGCAGATCGCTCTAGGCAGGTGGATACAGTTTACATAGGCATGAAGTGAAATGTCCAGGAGGATGTTGTAGATGAAGAGACCTGCATGGTTGAGTGAAGTGTGAACAGGGCATGTGGGAATGTGGACCTAAGAACCTCGCAGGCTGAAGGACTTTGAAAGCAAGCCAGGAGGGTTTCTTAAGTGATACTCGAGTCCAAAGGGGACCCTTGGGATTATTGAGTATGGCTAGAGTGGGAGTAAGTCTGTGGAGTACAGGAGCAGCGTTTGAGGAGCTTTGGATTATTACATTTGAGGAAGGAGAAAATACTGCCAATTTTGTGGAGGGTAGGGGCTGGATCTGTTTTACCATCTCATTTAGGAGCTCTTTGCGCATACCAGGTAATGTGCAGGAGACTGGGAGAGACTAGAAATAGAATACAAAATTTGGTTGATTCATTATAAACTTAAAAAAACAAAAAGACAAAGCCCAGGGCTGTTACACACTGCCAGAGCGTAATATACACGAGGCCCTGAGTTCAAGCCCAGGGCTGTTACACAATGCCAGAGTGTAATATACCTGAGGCCCTGAGTTCAAGCCCCAGGGCTGTTACACAATGCTAGAGTGTAATATACCCGAGGCCCTGAGTTCAAGCCCAGGGCTGTTACACAATGCCAGAGTGTAATATACACGAGGCCCTGAGTTCAAGCCCTAGCTTTAAGAAAGATATCGCCGGGCAGTAGGCCTTTAATCCCAGCATTTGGGAGGCAGAGGCAGGCAGATTTCTGAGTTCAAAGCCAGCCTGGATTACAGAGTGAGTTCCAGGACAGCCAGGGCTACACAGAGAAACCCTGTCTCAAAGAAAAAAAGAAGAAAAAGATACCACAACCAAAGACAAGCTAAATGAACAGTTTTAAATAACCGAAATATTGTGGTTTCAAAAGGTGGCACTAGTCACATTTTCTAGTGAATAGCCACTTGTAGCTGGTGACTGTTGGTGTAGGGGTCATGTGAGGAAGAGCTATTGCCTAGTGAGTCAAGACAGAAAGTGGACTTGTATGCAGACAGCTGTTTTGACAGCAGCACGTGTGAGTTTGCTGTTTGTTGCTGTTTCCATGAGCTAGAAAGATGCCATGGAAACAATCAGGATGGTTCTGATAGGTGAGACGTGAGGTAGCTCAAGATGGTGACCTGAAGTGCAGGTTGGGTGTTATGTAGGCGAAGAAAGAGGAACTGTTTCATTTTTTTCCTTGTCTGTGCCTTCCTCCAAACTACTAGATGTTGTGTAACTCATTTCCTGTTGAAATTGGCCTAGCTGCTCCAAAATCCATGTTATATAAGTCTTGAGTTATGTAAGTAGTAGGTATCAGGACCTTTAGTTAATGTTTTCTTGTTTCTTTGTGTGTGTGTGTATAATTGAAAGTTTTAGAAAATATCAGTTTTCTTTTTAAAGACATACATTTATGTCTGCAGTAACATGATGATTTTTAATCTTCAAGAACTCTGACACTGTCAAAGAATCTTGAAATAGTTATTTTGGGTTTGTTTATTTATTTTGGTTTTTTGAGACAGGGTTTCTCTGTGTAGCTCTGACTGACTTGGAACTTATTCTAGACCAGGCTGGCCTTGGAACTCACAGAGATCCACCTGCCTCTGCCTCCCAAGTGCTGGGATGGGTTTATTTCTTTTTATGTATATAGGTGGGTATGTGTATGCATGCATGTGTGTGAGTGTGTGTGTGTGTGTGTGTGTGTGTGTGAGTGTGTGTGTGTGTATGTTTGTGAGTGTGTGTGAGTGTGTGAGTATGTACGTGCGTGTGTGAGTATGTACGTGCGTGTGTGAGTATGTACGTGCGTGTGCACGCGTGTGTACTTGTTGCTCACAGAAGCCAAAAGAGGGCATTGTATCATTGAAGCTAGAGTTCTGGGTGGTTGTAAACTGCTACGAGCATGAAGGGATTTGAACCCAAGTCTTCTTGAAAGAGCAGCTCTTCCCTGCTGAGCCACCTCTCCAGCCCCTTCTCTTTTGGTGCTGCATGCATAGTCCCTCGGGAACTTGTTCTATAGAAGGTCACCATTGGTGGGCTGCACATAAGAATGCATGGACTTGTAGGTGGCAGCTCTAAGAGAAGAGGCCTAGGACCTGCACCTAGGGTTTTCACTGGGTTTGGCTGGGAGAACTGTCATTTCTGCTGACATTTCTTCTAGCCAGAGTGCTTGCTGTTTGTCTCTTAGCTGCTGTGCGATGCTGTGGAGTACAGTGAGAAGGGTCTTCTGTATTGGCAGGGTATAGAGCTAAGGTTACTTTAAAAAAGAAAAAACATCATGTATGTATTGTTATGTGTACATATTGTATGTATATGCCCACACGTATATCTGTGTACCATATGCATGCCTACTAGTTGCACTCAGAGGCCAGAAGTGCGGTGGAAGTGGTCAGACCCCCTGGAACCAGAGCCATGAACTGCCCTGTGGGTTTTTGGAATCAAATGCAGGTCCTTTGGATTATCGGGCAGCATAAACTTCAAAAAAAGTTATTAGGTAGTTGTCAACATGGCTTAGCAAGAAAAGGAGATTGTAGCCAAACTTGATGACCCAAGTTCAATCCCTGGAACCCACATGGTACAGGGAGAGAACCAGCTCCCACAGTTATCCTCCTTTCCCCACACATGTCCATGCGTGTACTCTCCCATGGGCATGCACACAGAAATGAATGTTTAAAATCAAGTGTTTTTAAAAGCACTTTCTGTGTATTGGGGAGGGGGGGGGGATAGGGTAGTGGAACAAAAAAGCTCTAGAAGAAGCAGGCAAGTTTAAAGGCCTTGTATTAAATAATAAAGCGTGAAAACTTCTATATAATGTTTAAAGCTGTCAGCCTTTTGCTGAGGCAGCCTCCAGCAGCCCATCTAACCTAACCTGACTTCCAGACTGCCCCCTCCAGCTGGCTAGCGGTTTACCTCTCTGCGCTGCTCTGCTCCATCAGTGTCCTTTCCCTGCTGCCTTCAGCTCCTTCAGTCTGCCTCCCCTGTGGCACTCTCTCTGCCCAGAAGGTCCACCCTTGTACTTCCTGCCCCAGTTATTAGCCATCAGCTCTTTATTATAACCAACCAGTAGTGAGACAACTCCAGATCCGGCTCTTTGGTTGCCTCAGCCATTGAGGGTTGTTACAAATAGGAAGCTGATGATGAGCTGTAGTGATGACAATACCAAAATTCTGCCATCGCCAGAATTAACAATTGAAAATACATACCTTAATACAATATGAAAAAGGTCACCCCAAGAGTCTTGACTTTCCACTGTTCCACGTGCTGGGCTCTTCAGGGTTCATCATTTTCTTTCTTTTAATCTTCATGTTTTCTAAGAAGGTAGAAGGGTTATTGGGATGTGCCTACCATGTAGGATTGTTGATAACAGCTAACCAAAATGATTTAAAGCCTTGGCCCAGTCTTGGCTCTGTAGACATTCAGTACATGATTCACGTTCTTGACTGCATTGTAAGAGTGTCAGAAGCCTGACATTTGCGTTCTCTGTGCTCTTGCTGTTGTAGAAAATGACCATGGATAAGAGTGAGCTGGTACAGAAAGCCAAGCTGGCTGAGCAGGCTGAGCGCTATGATGACATGGCTGCAGCTATGAAGGCCGTAACAGAACAGGGACACGAACTCTCCAATGAAGAGAGGAATCTGCTCTCTGTTGCCTACAAGAACGTGGTGGGTGCCCGCCGCTCTTCCTGGCGTGTCATCTCCAGCATCGAACAGAAAACCGAGAGGAATGAGAAGAAGCAGCAGATGGGCAAGGAGTACCGTGAGAAGATCGAGGCCGAGCTGCAGGACATCTGCAATGACGTACTGGTGAGGGTGGCGCTTCTGCTTTAAACATCATCTCTAGACATAGCGAGCGGTCCAGATGCAGGCTCTCAGACAGCTTAGGGGAGAGAGTAAGGTGCTCTGCTGTACTCAAGCTAAGAGCCACCTGTCACTTGTTCTAAAGCATGTAACTTGTGTTTTGTCACTGTTTCTTGATCACTTCATCTTCTCTGGGGTGTTTTCCTTCCCTCAAAAGACCTACAGCAAACAGGAACATTGCATTCACGTTCCTCCATTTTTCTTTAGAAATTGAAGTCCAATGAAGAGGATATTTAGAAAGATGCAGTCACCAGCAGACAGTTCTAGTTTCAGTAGTGACTTGTCTCTGGAAAGGAAGGGAATTAAAGGCCTTCCACCCTCTTCTTGGCCATGCCCTCACAAAGTATAAAAATCTGATGTTGAAGTTTAGGCCTGCCTGTCAAGTGCAGTGTAGCTTTGAAAGCCAAGTTAGAGGTGCTATGGGCTTCTCCTGTGGGTGAGGTTCACTGCAGCCAGCTGGTGAATCCTTCTAGTACATTGGGGGTTGGTTGGGAGGGATACCTACCCTAGAGCACCTCATGATTATATTCTTTTCCCTCATACCTGGAGCCCACTAGGAAATTTTATTTTCTGCATGAAAGCAGGTGAAAGGTAATTGTGAGGCTGCTTTAAAGAGAAAGGGACGTCTTTCCTGCAGTACGTCTGTCTCTCTAAAGTACTTCCCTTAGTGCTTCTTTTGAAAACCAGTATAAAGCTTTTGGCTCTAAGGCCATGCTTTTCCCTCGACCCACAGGAGTTCTATCCCTCTCTGCCTACACAGTACTTACAAACAACTCCTGCCTCTCGCATACTCTGATATTGATTAATGAAGTCCCTGATAGCTGGGCTTTGCCTTGACCCTCTCTCTTTATCAGCTTCTTGGTGTAAGATAAGTTACATGGCTAAACATGTTGCCTCTTGGTTGTTTGGGGCTTTGTTAATGGTGCACTAATTCCTGAATGTTAGGTGCATCTGGTATTCAGATGAAGTATGGCATGCATTCCAAAGGCAAGAGAGGTCCATAATCCCTGAAATGTAGACCAGCTTTTCAGAGCATCTGAAGGAATGTGAAGAAGAGCATGGTACTCACTGCCTCTTAACCAGCTTTTCAGGATGCCACATTCTAAAACAACTCTTGGAAAATAATGCTCTGTATACGAAGCTTGGACTCCTTCAGAACTACTTTTGTTGTAAGCATGAATGTTTAAAGGGATTTGTCACTAACAGTTCTAGACTGAGTGCTACTGCTTATCAAGCAATGTGTTAAGCACTAGATATAAGTTAGCTTGCTGTCCTTACAACTGCCTTAGACGGTGGTCATCCTGGTCCCCTTCCCCATTGGACAGCCAAGGAATCTGAGGCTTGGGGTCCCAAGGCAGTCTCTCCAGGGTCATGTAGAAAACAGACAGTAAGCATCAGAAGGTTTTCTTCCCAGGTCAGATGAAGTTTAAGCTTAGTTCTTGGCTGTTTAGCTCTGTTGCTGCTTTTTTCTTTGCAGAATGGAAAGGCCCCACACACTCACAATTACAGAAGCAATTCAAGTGTCAGTGGGGTTTGTTTTGTTTTTAAGACATGGACAGAAGAGTTACAAAGTAAAAGTCACTTCCAGGCATTGTTACTATTAATCCTCAAAGGCTTCCCCCATGTTTTGTGTGCATGCCCTCACACTTCAATATTAAAATGAGGTCTTGTTGTTGTAGTCTTTTCCATTTGGTTAGCAGTGTAGTTCTGGGCCATCTTTTTTCCATCGCATTCCACTGTCGTGGCTACAGTGTAAGGAGCCCTGTGGTGGTCTGAGGGACCTAGAACTACCAGCACTCGCTCATAGGACTTGGCCAGCTGGGATTTAGCAGCTTGAATGAAGAAATTGGTTGGGTTTTCTTGGGGGTGGGGGAGTGGGGGGTGGGGGAGTGGGGGGGTGGGGGGGTTGGGTTGGGGGAGAGTGTTCTTTGGTGGTTTTTGGTTTTAGTCTTCAGAAAAATCAGTAGTAGTAGTAGTACATATCTTAAACTCAAATGTAATGTTAACGTCTCACAAGCAATTCAAAATTCTTAATATCACTTTTTAGGAGCTGTTGGACAAATATCTCATTCTCAATGCTACCCAGGCAGAAAGCAAAGTGTTCTACTTAAAAATGAAAGGAGACTATTTTAGGTACCTTTCTGAAGTTGCATCTGGAGATAATAAACAAAGTAAGTAACATTTGAGAAAATAGTGCAGTAGCTAATACTTCATGATGAAATCTGGGTTTGTTTACTGTAGACACTGAGTTCGCAGTAATGAGACACAGCATTGTCATGAGGTTAATAAGTATCTAAAGAATAGACATGAAGGGTGTTAGAAGTTTGGTATGTAATGTGTTTAGCAAACTCTCATCTGGGAATTGGTAGTTCTTTTTTTGCAGGTACAACTATAGAACAATAATTCATCTTAGCTATGATTTTGCTTTACCCACCTTTACTTACTGTATCTGTAGTCTGAAATCTAAATGGAAAATTCCAGAGATAAATGAGTCTAAATTTTGCCCGAAGTAACCCTGTATGCGCTAGTCACCTGGTCATCACCTAGTTGCCATATTGGTTACTTGATTGACTATTCGAGTATGGCACTCCTTGTGTTCCAGTGACTTGATGGTTTCTAAAGTGCAGATTGCATTACAGTATACTGTTCAAACTATTCTGTTGGTTTCCTGTGTGAATTGATCTGAGCTTGTGTGCTAGGCTTCAGTACTGTCTAGTTTCCACAGATGAGGGAGACCTGTTTGAGACCACCATAAGGGAGTACTTATCTTTCAGCGATTGTAGCTGTTTTATTCAGTGTTCACTGTGTGCTAAGTAATTGGGCTTGCATTATCCTCTTAGCACTTGGAATTTAGGTGAGAGTCTCCTGTGTTCTCTAATAAAAGGAACCAGACTTGGCAGTTAGGCGTTTCACTTTCTCCAGGCCACATGCAAGTGGGTTGAGAATTTGAATTTGTTTATGCCAATCTTAAAGCCCATCACTGTTTTCACTAGATTATCCTCATTTGTTCTTATGAAGGGATGTGTCTGTATTTCTTGGCTGCTTTAGCAGACTTCATTATAACCGTCCGTTTTCTTCCAAAGCATTTAGAACAGTACTTAGCATAAACATTTAGCAGATGTTTAGGTTGAATGTTGAAGACATGAACCTTTGTTTTGATAGCTTGTTCGCTTTAGCCTCTTTACTAAAGTGTCTTGATAATGGATCCAGTGTGTGATGCGGCCTGTGGGAGACGCTAACCATTTCATCTTCCTTCCAGCCACAGTGTCAAACTCCCAGCAGGCTTACCAAGAAGCATTTGAAATCAGCAAGAAAGAAATGCAGCCTACACACCCGATTCGCCTCGGCCTGGCGCTGAATTTCTCAGTCTTTTACTATGAGATTCTAAACTCTCCCGAAAAGGCCTGCAGCCTGGCCAAAACGGTGAGGAAAGACCCTTTGCTGTTCCAAGAACGTCCTTGTGTTTATGAGCAGTCCTCTCCGTCTTAGCCGTGTAAGCATGCTCTCAGGAGTGGAGTTTAGAAGATCAGTGCAGCCCTGTTACTTGGTCCTTTACGCAGACTGTGCTGACTGACGTCTGCTTTGCTTTGTTTGGTTCCTATTGGAGTCATTGGCAGAACCTTCCAGGTAAAAAGTAGGAGTTCTCATCAGGCTCGGACATTGGGCATTGTCATCTTTGTTGTAAGATAGGACTGTCCATGAAAGCAGGAGCCTGCACTCTGTTAGTGCGGTGTCACTTCCGAGGTCTTTGAGATGCTTTTTTCTGGTGTACT
>CACVCL010031839.1:0-24783 GCA_902729485.2 Mus minutoides | reverse complement strand
CAAACAAATAAACCAAAAACCCCAAACTGGTGTATAGTTAACTGCATTGGATGAAGTATTCTGATAAGTGCACAAATCCAGGCCAAGAAGCTGTTTGTGGAGCTAATTTGTTTGAAGGAGACACGCCCTGATATGAGCAATCACACTCTTCCTGGATCATTACTTCATCCCAGATGTATACCTGCAGCAAGTTTAACTGTGGATGTACAAGAGCCAGGAAAGGAGAGAAGCAGGAGCTGGTGGGGTGTGGCAAGGCTTGCTGAGCAACCACAGGCACAGACCCGGGGTTAAATTCTGCTCTGCAGATACACTTTGTATCTGTGAGGTGCATGGACTCATAGGCCACGGAAGTGACACACAGAGAGCAGATTTTGTATGAGTGAAATCCACACAGACCAAGCTGGGAAATTCTATGTTTACTGTGACACCTAGGTGCTTTCACACCAAATGTCTTCTCAGTAAAATTGCCTCAGCCTAACAACTGTGTTCCTCCCAAATGTACCTCAGGCTTTGGAGTGGTGAGTGATCGCTATTACGTGATCCCTGTGTATTCTGGAAAACCTCTTCAGTTAGAGCTAATAACGTGTGAGCAGGACAGACAGTACTCATTTGGCAGAAGTACCATGCATTTTAGCACTCTCTCTGTGTACAACAGCACTTGGCAGCCATGGTCTCACTTGATATATGTGTGTGCATCAGGAATCCAAAGCTTATCAAGCCTGTGACTGTTTAATGATGAGAAAGCCTCTGCAGACAGCCTCAAGTGAGAATGTTTAATCAATGCATTAGTGAAATCTCTAGGACCCCAGCAGAATCCAAGGCACTGCATAGAGCTTGGTGCCTTCCTCCCTATCACCTCCCTATCTATATCCTCCCCATTTCCCCCATTCATGCTTTACTCTGTTTTATTCTTAGCTCTCTAGGATTTAGGCAATTATAATAAAAGCACTCATCATTCATTTGTAAATATTTTCTACTTATACACTTAAAATAGTTCATTAAAAAATGTAGTTGGCTTTTGATTGCTGTCAATTCTCAAGCAGGATGTGTATGAAATGATTTTAAAACAGCGAAGTACCATATAAATTCAGTTATTACTGCTTTCTGCACAAACAAACATTTTTAATATACACAGATATGGAACTTCAAAATGAAGCTCTCCAAAAGAGAATCCAGCAGTACATTAAGACAGTTTTCATGCCTGAGTAGAATTTATTCAGAAATGAGGTTGATTTAATGTCGAAAAAAAACCACACTGTGATAATTTTTTTTAGAACATTAATAAGTTAAAGGGATGAAGCATGTCTATCTTGCAGAGCTTGTTATCTGCCTGTAGTATTTTAACTGGGCATATGCTGGCAGTAAAAATGTTAATACCAAGACTCCCTTGCAGCTAGATGCAGCCATATGCTAAGTATTTGGCTACTGAGGTGTGAATGGAAATGATGCTTCAACTTCAGGGTTTTACTCTGTCAAGGGAAGGAAGAATGGCAACTATGACTATATCTACTATTTAGTAAAACATAAGATGCAAGTGAATATGCAAAAATGAAGTTTCACACACCCCCTCGTCCATGAGAAGCTAAAGGGAAAATAGTCTATGTGTTGCAATAGTGGACACCATGAAACTACTAAGAATAAACTAAATAAGCGTTGGCACTAAATGAAGATAACCATGCAGTAAGGTTTCTCTGGAAGACATAAAAAAATCCAAGAGAACAGATGTCATTTGAAACCCAAGCATTGCTTAGTTAGTACACGTGGTTTATATCAAGCACGTGTGATTTTTTAGTTAGCCATTGGCAGTCATGATTCTGTTGCTTTCATAGTATGACCATGGAGCACAGTCTCTTCACATCCATCATCCTTTTGGGAAAAGGGCACTGTTTACTGGTGTTGTCTTATATATTTATATTACATTATGAAAATAGGGAACAGAATGGCATAGTTAACTCTGCTTGGACATCACAAAATTTTACACATACCAGTTTTTATGAATACATTTACAATTCTATGACAGTGATCACATGCAGAGGGTCATATAACCACAACAAACTGAAGGTATTGAAACATTCAATCACTAATAAGAATACCAACAATTCCCTGCCATCTTTCTCTTCCCTAACTCCTAAGAACTATATATAAATTATATATTAAAATTGTAAAGACACATATATGTCTATAGTTTACATATAAATATATATGCCTTTTTAATTTTGTCATTTCTAGAATATCATGTAGATGGAACCACATATATCTAACTCTTTTAGAATAGTGTCCTTTCACTTAGCATAATGCCTTTACCACTCACCCAGACATCCATCACTAACTTATGCCTTTTCATTCTTGAGTAGAATTTCATAGCACAGGCTGTGATAAGCCATAGCTCATTCAACCATTTGCTGATTGATAGACAGAGGTTTACTGTCAGTTTTGGGCTCTTGTGAGCAAAGCTGTTATAAACATTCGTGTAGATATTTTATGTGAATTTAAAATTTCATTTCTCTGGGATAGAAGCCAAGGAGTGCCACTCCTAGGGTATATGGTTGAGCACTTGAGCTTTTATAAACTTTTGCAGATTGGCTCACACACGTTGCATTCCACCAGCAGTGTCTTAATTTTCTACATTCTCACCATACTGTCTAGGCTTTGGTATTGTTGCTAATTTTTATTTCAGACATTCTCAATGGTCCACAGCTGAACTTTAAGTCTTTACACCAGTCCTTTTCCATCCTGGCTAACTTGTGAATTTCTGGATTCCCTTTCTGTCACTGAGATAAAATACCTGCACAAAGCAAATTAAGAGATGGTTTGCTCAGGAGCATGACACGGTAGGTTTCAGTCCATGGTCTACTGAATCTTATTAGCTTTGTGACTGTCATATATATCACTCATGGCAGAGGCATGTGACAGAGAACAGGAACTTAAAAGGGATCAAGAAGCAGAGAGAGAGGGCCAAAGCTCCCGTTCCCTCAGAGCATGTCTCCAGTGGCCAAAGCTTTCTCCATGAGTCTTCAGCTCTGAAAGGTCTTACCACTGCCCAAATACTGCCACACATAGAAGATCAAGCCTTGGGGGGGACACTTAGGACCCAAACCGCAATTGTTTCTCAGGCTGAGATTTGAGTTCACCAGGTCTTCTTCAGCTGTATCCATTTCACATCTTAACATATTTATTGTGTTCTTTCCTCAAATCATTGTATTTCTCATACTATATATTTCTCATTAGTTCCCTTCCACAGCTTCTAGCACTTTCTGTGCAACATTAGCTTAATGCTTGTGGTTCATCTTTCAAACTATTTCTCCTGAGGGGTACAAACGCAGCAGCCTGTCCTATCCTACCATTAATAATGCTAACAGCTGTCTCCTGAACTTGCTTTTGAGTTCATGTTGATCCACCTACTTTGGGGGAAAATCCTGGTCAGAGGCAGTGGCTTAATGGCTGCAGGAAATTTCAGAGGGAAGAAAAGTTTGGCTGACTGCATCCATGTGCAAATGAGACTTGTCTCTTCCTTCACTTAGTTCTGCATATGCTAGTGGTTGGGTTCTGTCACATGGTCCTTGTTAGCTCTTACTTGAAGTACTGTTGAACTCCAGGCTTCCTACACCCTCCCCATATTTTTTTTTAAAGGTAGACCATATGGTTATAACTGTCTGATACCATCTAATCCAGCCTAATTTCATTTTCTTGTTCCTGATTCCTTCCTCTGTCACTTAGAAAGTCTGGTCACTAATGGCCCCAATCTCTTCCTGGAATGGTCCCTTCACCTCTTTCCAGGAAGCATTTCTCTGCATGGGCACAGCTTGCTCTGAATTGTGGTTAAGGGAGGACTAAAAGAGAACTTATATGCATGTTTATTAAACCCCGCTCCTCACACTGCAGGGCCAGCAGGGGGTTCGGTGGGCATGCTCCATGACAGACACTTCCCAAACTATCTTGAAATTTCTTCTACTGGATTTATATTCCCACCCCCCTCTCCTTGCTTCCCTCTGCCAAGGTCTTGTTTATTTTTTCGATCATTGCTTTAACTCCGAGTTTAACTTGGCCTGGAATTCCAGTGTTAGCAGAGTTAACCTGCTCCAAGCTTTGCCCTGGCAGTTGTTTGCCTGCCACCCCCTACCCGCCACACTACTCCTTCCTTCTGGTCCTCTTCAGACCTGCTTTCCTGATTCTTCTTTACCCATGACCCAAGTAAAGACTCTGCTAGAGCTGAAGCTTTCCAAATGCTAATTTCTGTCTTTCCATCTCTCTCTGCTCACTGAAGTCTTCAGTAGCCCATCAGCTCCCACTTGGCTCCTCCCCTTACCCAGCACTCACGTACCACACTTAGAAACTCTTTGCAAAACACTCTTCACTCCTTTGCTCTTCTGTTTAATCACAGAATGCCCCCCCCCCCACGCCGCCAACTCCACCTTTCTAGGTCTCTGCATCACCATGTGAAGGAAGCAGAGACAAAGGCTTCAGAAGTCATCAGCTTCCATTGAAATGCAAGATCACCAAGCTCAAATGAACACTGTATATTGTCCTGTTCTACTCAACCTTTCTCCCTTCTCCCAAATGATGACTTCATACCTCCTGTCTCCCTGACAACCTCCCACACCCCTTCCCACCCACCTTCTCAATTACTGACCTCAACCACAAGAGTTCTTGAAGAAAAGTAGCTAGCAGCAGGAAATACTCTGTCCTATTATGAAATGAGGTAATTCACATTGAACCACCTGGCATAGGACCCACCACAGAAAAGCCACTAAGTACATGTTAACTTTTATTGATATCATTACATTGACAGTACAGACATACAAACCAGTCAGCCTCTACCACCTTCCTTTTGTTACAGTACACATACATCTCTTATGGTGAAGTGGCCAAATCCTACCAGGGTGATGAGCCCCACCTGTCACCAAATATGGCTGAGACATAGACTGGGCACACAGAAAGTTTGAGTTATGGGGAAGATATAACTTGGTCCCCACAGCTTACCTGCACAAGTATCCCCGTGGTCCTGTGAGGCTAAGGTGTGGTAATTAGAACTGCAAGGGACAAAGAAAACTAGAACTTCCCTAAAGGAGGAAAGCCATTTAAAAAAGGCTGGGAATAGCTGACATCCAGATCCAGCCATGACTGGGCTGAATCTGCAGAAGGCTCTGGACTTCTCTCTTGTCTCCTCCATTTAACATGATCCCTCTGTGGCAAATCCCCAAATGCTGAAAACCATACAGCCCTTCTGCATTCCACAATGTAGGCTCTGAAGCTCAAAATATTTTCATGACATTTCTAAGTGTTCTCTAACTCAATTTTCTTTCAATTAAATTATGCAGCATTTGCAGTAGAGTTTGCCTCTAGTGTCTTCATATATTTAGAAAAGAATGTCTACATCCAGCTACATTGTGAACACCTGCCTGGTCCACATACTCAAAGCCATCCTAGACTGTAAGAGTGGCCCTCTCACACAGTTTCCAGGTGTTCTCCTAACCTTTCTACTTCAGGGAGATGTTTCTGCTGTCTAGAACCAGACATCTTTCATGCAGCCTGTGCATTTTCACACATTGTGTGTGTGGAGGTAGATATTGTATGGAACACACTCTTAGTTGTGATAGTAAATATACTTTCTACTATGAAAATTTAAATTTAAGGCAGGAGGATTAAAACTTTATTAATTAGGAGCCAAACTGATTAGTTTTTAGTATAAACCAGTTAATAGGATTCCTCCGGAAGATCTCTAAGTTCAAAAGAGGAATGTTTCTGGTTTATTAGATAAACATCAGTCAGCCTGGACCTTCCCAGGTCTCTGCTATAAACTTGAAACAGTCAACTGTGGTATGCCACGGAAGTACATTTTAATCCTTGCCCTGGGATTTATCATCACAACCAATAGCAGCCAACTTTTGTGAGATCAGAGACTCTCTAAGGGGCTGCTAATCATGGCCTGTTTTACTTTTCTTGGAATGGCTGTCATAACTTAACCAACTCATTGACTGTATTACAATTTTCAAAAACTTCATACATATTTCTATTGTCAAGTCTATGAGAATTTCTATGAATTTATGTGAAACACAAGGGGAGGGTTAAGTACAGACGAAGCAGTACAAGCCCCGTCTGTAGCATTTTTCTTGGGATGTGATCAGCAAATCAGACTCAAAAATAGCTTGTTTTTTCTAGCTTTTGGAACAATGATGATACAATAGAGTTGAGGTCGAAGTAGAATAAATTACAGAGTACTGATTGGTTTTATACCATGCAGTTTCAATTAGACTCACTGTTACCATGGAAAAAAAGCTTAATAATCTTCTGCTCATCTATAAAACATTTTACATTTGAGTTTTGGTTTAAGCAAGACTCACTATCTGTAAATCTCTCTTAGGGACACATTAATGAAATCATCAAACAGGAGACGATGAGGGACTAAAATTCTCCAGCACATTTTTTTTTCTCTTTCTAAAAATCTTAAGTAAAATTAACTAGAATCATTTGGTATAACATCTAGTTGGGTGAATCCCCAAGATTTGCAAAACTTTCAGTAACCTTAAAACTAAAGGTTCACTGTAGCTCACGACTTTGCTAGTCAATGTGCTCAGTCCAGAATGTTGACTGAAGATAGCAATGGACAAATTCAAATGAAGAAACTCAAATCTATATGATCAGTAAATAAAAAATATTATTACATTATTTGTATTTTTATATAATAAGTGTTTAAGGCATAACGAATAGTGTAAACCCTGCATTTAGATCTGAAGACACAGGGTAAGCAGCATTTTATATTAAATGCTACTGGTGTGGAAAGAAGCATAGATTTACAGACGACGTATAACTCCTGGATCCTATAAGGACCCTCTAGTCAATAACTGACGAGGAAACTCAGACTACGCAAGTCACTCTGTGGAAAGGATCCCCTAAGCTCCTGTGTTAATGCCTCATTCCATGGTCCATGATGTTGTCAGGGAGTTGTGGCATCTTTAAGAGATGGGGCATGGTTGAAAGACTTCTGTCACAGAGGGAGACACCCATGAGGGCAGTCTGCACTCTGGGCTTTCTTTCTGTTTCCTCTCTGCTCCCTTATCAATGTAATTCTCATGTGATGTACTGCCCTGATATAAACCCTACAGCAGTGAGTTTATCTGGCTATGGGCAGAGACCTCCAAAATTGTGAGCCAGGCAAACTTTTATTTGTATAAACTGATAATCTCAGATATTACATTGTAGTCATGAAAAGCTAGCACAAGCCATTTCTGGAGCATTAAAGGGCTGACTCCCACCCACATTGATCAATGAAAGGAAATTCTAAGGCAGGTAAATATAAAATTCATCTTCAAGGTCAAAGATTAACACAACAGGGCTAGTAATTAACAGCCAAGTTCATGTTACTCTCTTGAGGTTTTTGAAAAAAAAAAGCTATAAACTTTAGTCAGAAACCATTACACGATCAAAGGAGACATGGGCTTACTTTTTGCATTATTTATAACTACTAGGAAAACATTATCTATCCCCCATTAGATTACCTCTAACAAACCACAGCAAGGACTTATTGCAACTAAAAGCACTCGTTATCCTGACTGTAACAATTCTCCAGACATGATGTACTCTGACTATAGTGTTGCAGAAGCCAAGAAAATTGGTGAACTGCCTCTTGAACATTTTGTTTATTTGTCAGTGATCTGGAATTCTCTATTTACTGTCTGATTATAAAATGTCTGATTACCTGATTGATCTGTTTCTTTTTAGTATTCAACAAATTGCCTTTGAAACATAAAAGCAAGAATTCCCTTATTCAAGATCCACATTGGGAAATCCTTCTTTGAAAGTTGCCTTTGGATCCATTCTTATCTCCTTGTACAAAGCTCAAGTCTAAGTGGACCAAGGAACTCCACATAAAACCAGAGACACTGAAACTTATAGAGGAGAAAGTGGGGAAAAGCCTCAAAGATGTGGGCACAGGGGAAAAATTCCTGAACAGAACAGCAATGGCTTTAAGATCGAGAATCGACAAATGGGACCTTATAAAATTGCAAAGCTCCTGTAGAGCAAAAGATACTGAAAAAAAAAAAAAAAAGGCCACCAACAGATTGGGAGAGGATCTTTACCAATCCTAAAATGGATAGGGGACTAATATCCAATATATATATATAAAGAACTCAAGAAGATGGACTCCAGAAAATCAAATAACCCCATTAAAAATGGGGTACAGAGCTAAACAAAGAATTCTCAACTGAGGAATACCAAATGGCTGAGAAGCACATGAAAAAATGTTCAATATCCTTAATCATCAGGGAAATGCAAATCAAAACAACCCTGAGATTCCACCTCACACCAGTAAGAATGGCTAAGATCAAAAATTCAGGGGACAGCAGATGTTGTCAAGGATGTAGAGAAAGAGGATCACTCCTCCATTGCTGGTGGGATTGCAAGCTGGTAAAACCACTCTGGAAATCAGTCTGGCGGTTCCTCAGAAAATTGGACATAGTACTACCAGAAGACCCAGCAATACCTCTCCTGGGCATATACCCAAAAGGTGTTCCAACTGGTAATAATAACACATGTTCTACTATGTTCATAGCAGCCTTATTTATAATAGCCAGAAGCTGGAAAGAACCCAGATGTCCCTCAACAGAGGAATGGATACAGAAAATGTGGTACATTTACACAATGGAGTACTACTCAGCTATTAAAAATGAATTTATGAAATTCCTAGGTAAATGGATGGATATGGAGGATATTATCCTGAGTGAGTTAACCCAATCACAAAAGAACACACATGATATGTACTCACTGATAAGTGGATATTAGCCCAGAAACTTAGAATACCCAAGATACAATTTGCAAAACACATGAAACTCAAGAAGAAGGTAGACCAAAGTGTGGATACTTTACTCCTTCTTAGAATGGGGAACAAAATATCCATGGAAGGAGTTATAGAGACAAAGTTCGGAGCTGAGATGGAAGGAAGGACCATCCAGAGACTGTCCTACCAGGGGACCCATCCCATATACAACCACCAAACTCCAACACTATTGCATATGCCAGAAAGATTTTGCTGACAGGACCCTGATATAGCAGTCTCTCATGCGGCTATGCCAGTGCCTGGCACATGCAGAAGTGGATGCTCAGAGTCATCTATTGGACGGAACACAATTGGACGGAACTCCAATGAAGAAACTAGAGAAAGTACCCAAGGAGCAAAAGGGGTCTGCAACCCTATAGAAGGAACAACAATATGAACTAAGCAGTACACCCCCCAGAGCTGTGTTTCTAGTTACATATGTAGCATAGGATGGCCTAGTCGGCCAACAATGCGAGGAGGGGCCCTTGGTCTTGCAAAGATCATATGCCCCAGTACAGGGAAATGCCAGGGTCGGGAAGCAGGAGTGGGTAGTTTGGGGAGCAGGGTAGGGGGGGAGGATATTGGGTACTTTAGGGATAGCATTTGAAATGTAAATGAAGAAAATATCTAATAAAAAAAGAAAGAAAGTCGCCTTTGTTACTTTGATTTCTGGAAAGTGAGAATACCCAAAGTGTTCCCTGTGGTAAGATGACATGGACTGTGAGCTCAGCACCTTTAAGGTCAGATAAAAGACTAGCCACTGGAATGGGAAAGCCCGGTGAAGCCTCAATGAATGGAAGATAGGCTCCCTCAGTTCCTAAAACAGTGAAAAAGCTGTATAGGCTTTGACCCGATGGGTAAGTTGTAAGGATTGGCTATGGCGAGCCTTGCTCTGCAATGATTTTTGACTCCTATATCCATGATTGGTCCCCACATCTTCTTGGTCTTTACTCTCTCCACCAGTACTCAGGGGAGAGAGTACTTACTGGTCCTCGGGTATAATATGGGAGACAGGTGGACAATGAGCCCACACTGTGAAGCAGATCTAGACTCTGTAGCATGCCCAATTTCCAGGTTCCTTTGGTATATTGTATACCATAAGTCAGAGTGACTAGCTCATCTGGTCTATCACCCTTCTCTAAACCACATGAATGCTTTTCAATATATACTATTCTCATTTTCAACTGCCATTGTCTTGATTTCATTGACCAAATAGCTTTTCTTGACTGTTGGGGGGGGGGTAACACTAAATTATTGCCTCCAGGGTACATTCATAATTACTGAGGAAATGCTGTACAAACCCCACAGCCTCCTACCAGGGCTGGAATAGCTCTGTGCACACTTTCTACATCATTTTGCCAACTTTCCAAGTGGCATTTAGCTTCATTCCTCATAGAAGGCTGCTGGATAGCATGGTATTTATGGGCACCCTTCTTTCCATGTCTATGTACCTACCAGGAGTTTCCTGGAACTACCTCTCAAGCAAACATTTGGGATCCAAATTCTCATCTTGCTTCTCTCTCTGCAGTCACCGAGACTTTCTAAAAATGATGTCACCTATGTCTTCTTTCTTCATGGCTTTCTGATGTCACAGATATGAGCTATAGTGGCTTGTGCTCAGCAACCCTTCTGTGCTTCTTACGTATGGTCCTTTAACTTTTAATTGGCTTATAAATAGGACTTGAAGAGAGAATCGTTTTGAACGCTGAGCAGTGCTCTGCATTGATGTTCCTGACTAGATGGTCGAGACGGGCATGCTGTGCCGGTTCTCACTGGCTGCCTGCTGTTGGCATCTGCAGTGCAGCTCTGTGGGCCAGGGAAACGAATCTTTCCATCGTTGGTTTTGATAACTTGATCTTAAGTTAAAACATTTACTAGGGTCAGTTATTAGAAAGCTTTTCAAGTGTGTCTGAAACAACCTTAGTATTTGAAATCACTTCTCATTAACCCCAATTTTCATGAAATCTAAATTGAAATAATTTTTTTTTCTGAAGGAAGAGGTAAGCATCCAAGCCTCGGTGGAAGCTCTAAAATGCAAAACAGGGAATTTGAAGGCCAAGTATTTCAAAGACTCCATTGATATTTAGGTATTTGAAATGAATTTCTTTTTCTGAGAAAATAATTGAAATGAATTCCAGGTATAGTAGGTTACATAAATCATATTCAATTTAATGTTTCCCATTTCCCTATTTTTCTATTACAAACCCTGTGACTGCTGGAAAAGTCTAATATTGAACATGCAGCTTACATCATATTGCCTTCGGAAAGTATCGATCAGTCATACACTAAAGGACGTGTGTTTGCTAATCCAGTGGCACAGTCACTGCTGTGTGAAGGGTCAAGACAAGAGACGAACACCCGTTTTCTTTAAGAGTTGATATTTTAAGATAAAGCACTGGATTGGCAACAATATCATAAGGCTCTCTGGCATATAGCTGCCCTTTGTATGCGTAAATTACCCATAGCAGTATAAGTTACGGAAAGTGATTGCAGAAGCTCTTGCCACCCTCTAAAAGCCTACAAACTCCCTTCTGTTTGAAAGTGGAGCTTTTTGCAATGAGAATGGAAAGACAGAATTAAGAATTTAGGTATTGGGGGTGGGGGTGGGGGTGGGGGTAGGGGTGGGGTTCATTGTATACAATATCAATTGTTTCTTCATTGTACAGAGAAAGAAAACAGGACCTAGACTGGTTTAGTGGCTAGGTCAAGACTTAACCCTGCTTTGTTCTCTCTCAACCAAAGAAGAAAGAAAGTGCCAGGTCTGAGCCAGTTTTTATATGTCTATAAGCAAAGCTCCCAGATTTCTGTAGCCTCAAAGAGTGTGTTTTACACTCACTGCCCACAGCTCCTACATAACTGCTTCCACATTTCTGTATAATTTGGTGAACTAACATTCTTTGATGAATTATATACATATTTTCCCCCCTCCCAAAGGTAAAGTGTCTCTCTGTGTAGCCCTGGCTGTTCTGGAACTTGTTCTGCAGACTGGGCAAGCCTCAAACTCAGAGATTTGCCTGCCTCTTAAGTGCTTGTATTGAAGACATATGCTAAACTTTATTATTAAAAATTATTGCAAAAACCAAACCCGCAGATAGAAACTAAGCAGATGCAAAGACGGCATAACTCCATGAAATCCTATGCAGTTGGAGTAGCCATTGGACAGCAAGCTGTGGAGGCTCACATGGACAGTTATGCCTTCACTTTAAGCTTTCTACTTTCTACGGACATGTTGCTCCCATAGATAAACACTTAATGACACTTATTTCTGCCATCCTCAACTCGATTCTCCTACCTCACTGGATGGATCAGGGTTAATTCAATGAAAATGCAGCACCCTGTTCACCATAGTGACATTCCACAAATGGTTACCTATTCTTTGGTTCTCCTGCAGTTGATAACTCCTCTCTTTTTTTTTTTTTTTCTGTTTGCCTGGCTTCTAATATTTCCATGGTTTCTCCTCTCAGATCTGCTTTATCTCAGCCATATGTTCATCAAATATTTTTTCTACATTTTTCAAACACATTGGTTGCATTTTAACTCTTCCCTTCTTTTCCATTCCCTTCTCTCTCCCTCTCTCCCCTCTCCCTCCCCATCCCCATCTTCTCCCCTCCCCCTCCCTTCCCCTTCCCCCTCCTCTTCTCCACACATCTTTCTAACCCTCACTGCCATTAGCTCCTGCGTGGCTTTACTCCCTCTAATTTCAGGAGATGGCTCTCGTCTTATATAGGAATGTAGAAAGGAGATTGTACTCCCCTAAATCAGCTTTAAACTATGTTTTATTAATATCACACAGAAAGTTTTAAATGCCCGAATAACAGTAATGGTAATACCACAAATATCCAAGCATTCTAGATACTTAATGTTTGAATTGATAGTTGTGTGAGTTACTTTTCTGTTGCTGTGATAAAATGCCATGAACAAAACATCTCAAGGAAGAATTTATTTTTGTTTACAGTTTCAAAGAGCTAGATAGCCACACTGGTGGGTAAAGTGGAAACTTAAGGGAAATTTGGTTGGAACATTTAGCTGAAGAGGATGCAGGTGTGAGAGGCTAAGACAGACTGGTGGAGGAATGTGTGGCTGAAGCAGACACAGATTAAAGGATGTTCTGCTAAAGCAAGCATATGAAAGGATACGTGATAAAGGAGTCTTCAGTAACAGCACACATGTATTGGTCTGCCTTGCATTGTGTAGTTGAGCTGCATTTGTTGGGACTCCATAGAGAGAAACACACCAAAAAACTTCTGGCGGTGTGCTGTAGTTTCTCGATGCTTCATCGGACTCAGGCTGATTGGCAGAGTGATGTCAGCTGAGACAGACACTTGTATTGAGGCAAGACTCGTGGAGGACAGGTTTGTTTGGAGGATATAGATAGGACTTGAGGGACAGTGACAGACTGAGCAGAGTTTGCTTATAGAGCCAGCTGTGCAACGCTTGTGGGTCTTGAAAGCTGAGAACTTTTTCTGGTATTCCTGTTGGCTTTAGTCCCTCCTGCTGACTTATGAGGAGGCTGAGGCCTGTCTGTCTCTGCTTGGTCATGCTACCACTGAGGGTTCCTGTTTGCTATCCCAACTCTACTGAAATGGACTGCTGGTGTATCTATGAAGTGTTTGCCAGTGGATCAAGCTTCTGCTGCCTACTGATCTGTGAACAGAACTGCCGATTTCTAGACAACACAGATGGGAGTTGCTCCAAAAAACCTTTCAAAATGGGTCCACACCACCCTATCCCCGAATCCTTTTCTTTCCATTACCTCTGGTGGGTGTTAGGCTACAAAGGAGGTTAAAGTGTTTAAAAACAATTATTAAAAGTAGGCTTTGAAAAAATTGCTAGTGGACAAGACGTGACACTAGAGACAGGAAGCTGACAGATGGAATTTTAACCACACACCAGGAGCAGAGAGCACAAGCTGCAAGTGGGGTGAGGCCACTAACTCTCAGAGCCTACCCCCAGTGATGTCCTTCCTCCAGGAAGGCTCCACTTCCTCAAAGTTCCATAGCTTTCCCAAACAGTATCACAGTCTGGGGACCAGGTGCTCAAATGCATGTATCTCTGGGGGGCAATTCTTATTCAAACCAAAACAGTAGCTTTTCTAAATCTATAAAATAGACCAAAAAATATTCTTATTTGAAAAAATTTTTGGAAGATTTGGGGTGCCTTAAAGCACGATTCTTCCAAGGTAGAATAAGGAGTGGAATACACATGTGTTAATGTTTTGAGACATTTCCCTGACAATTCTGTTGTTAATTAATAGCTAGCTCATCACTGTAGGAAAACTTGGGCTGCAACACATTTACACCAGGGCCATGTAAGTTAAACTGGAATCCCAAGTCAGGACTTCATTATCGTTGTCATGGTAATTGTTTTCCCTTATGCTCAGCCAAATAAAATCCCACTGCTAAGCAGGCCTCAGAAGAGGTTTCAGATGTGGGTGGAGCTAGGAAGAGCTGCTGTGTATCAGAGGTAGTGTTTTCCTTAGAGCCAACCAGGGAATGGCTGCTGAGTCTCCCTCCTCAGTGCGTGAAGAGAGGAGGCTGAGGCCTGGGACACTGTCCAAGACAAAGGCAGGGTGGGCTGCAGACTGCAAGTAGCTTAAAAACATTCAGAGTAATGGAAACCACAGATTCCTAACAGATCCACTATAACTTTACAGATGGATGCTATCACTTGTACAAACTACACCTCCTGGAGGGGACAGAAGTAATTTATATAGTCACGTCAATAATCATTCTAGTTCCTGGATTTGTTTCTTTGTAATATTATAAGAACTCGTTTTTGTAATGACCATTACTTTCCCTATTGTGAAGCACTGAAATACAACAAATATGAGCGCCGAATCACAGTCCTGGTATCTTAACCACCTAAACTACAGTTTTTAATGATTTGCTAATTATTTATAGTCTGATAGTACCTCATGTGAGCTAGGGGTGGTGCTGACAGTTACATGGGCTCTAGAAAGCCTCAGCCAGCCACAGGGAACAAAGAGAAGGTTTAGATTTGTTCAGAGAGAGATTTGTTCTGCTGAAGCCACACACTGTCAGTATGGAAACTGATAGTGGCTGGTAACCAGAGGGAGGGGCTGCTGCCTCTCTCCTTGAGGTGGGTTTTGTCACCTCTTGGAATGTTCTAGATTAGAGATGGGCTATTCAGTGCGGCACTGGTTCTTTTCCCTTCTGGCAATGGTGAGCAAACTCAAGTCCCAGGCTCTACTACTGAGCTACAACCCCAGCCTCAGAGGTCCTAAGTTCAATTCTCAGCAACCATATGGTGGCTGACAACCATCTGTAACCCATCTGTAAACATCTGATGCCCTCTTCTGATGTGTATGAAGACAGTGTCAGTGTACTCACATACATAAAATAAATAAATAAATCTTAAAAAAAAAAAAGAAGAAAAAGGAAAACCGCCCATGCGCTGTGGCCTTAGAGCTTGCAATGCAGTCCATTCATTTACACATCCACCCTGGTCAGACCTGGGAGCTAAAGTCTTTCTCTCTTCTACTGAAGGCTTTCTGCAAGCCGACTTTCAGGACCAGGCAGAGTGTTTATTGTCTGATACTAATTGTTTCCATCTGCTCATTCTTGTCATGACCACTGCCTTCCCTTTTGTGAAGTCCTGAAATACAACAAAATTCTATTTTTCTTTACCTCACTGACAACTTTCATTTGAGGAAATATTTCACAAATATCAATTTCTAAAAACTCAAAACCAGGCCAACAAATTAAAACCATAAAAGTTCATTTCCTTTCTAAAAATATACACTGTGGTATATCAGGACTTCAATCGTTGATAGGATTCTGACTAAGGCAAAAGATAGCTATTTGGTTGTTGAGTAACAGAATTTTTTTTCCCCAAATCTGAACAAATATATCCTTACTGAAATTTGAGAAGAATAACTTATGTAGAAATAATACTAACTATAAATACAGAGAACAGTAAAACACCTGCTTGCTCTCTTCCCTGGTATAACTACAGAATAATTATTCAAAATTCAGAGAGACTTGAATCAAATCGGTAATCTGGTCATTAGTTCAAATTCCAATTCAGTCTTTCAAGAACTAAAATTCTTAAAGTGTCATCCAAATCCCTTTGGAAGATCTGCAGTCACGTGACCCTGCCTCCTGCTGGGAGGAAGGCACTTGACTAATGCCTTCTGGGAAGTTCTGTAGGTTCTCTGATTCTCTCTCACTGAAAGGTGTGGACTCATGGGCCCTCTTGAATTTCCTCACTTAAACCTCCAGTGTGTATTCCTGTGCGATTCCTCAGCCTTCAGCATCTCTGTCAGAGAAACAAAGTCCTTCACAAGCTGGCTAGGGAAAGTCATATGAAGAGACCCCAATAAGCTTAGACTTCCTTTGGGGTGGGTGAAGGGGTGTTTGTTTGCTTGAGACAGGGTCTCTCTATGTAGCCTTGGTGGTCCTGGAATTCACTATGTGACCAGGTTGACTTGAACTCACAGAGATCCACCCGCCTCTGCCTCCTGAGTGCTAGGACTAAAGGTATGTGCCACCATGCTGGAATGAAGTGTGGTTTATGAAAAATGACTAAATTTATTACTTATTATGTGCATACCCAGTGCGAGAGGGATTCCTCTGGCACCTTGTGAAGGTGTCAAGTATGAGGAGTTGGTGTCAAGTGTAGTAAGCCACCTGGTGCTGAGAACTAGACTCTGATCCTCTGTAAGAAAAGCGAACCATCTCTCCAGCCCTCCCGCCCCCCACAGGGTGGTCTTACTGGGCCATATTGTTCTTGCTCCTGTGAGAAGAAGAGGCCCACAGAATGACACAGCCAAGGGGGTGCCACGCATGAATGCATCAAGTAAACCCACAATTATCTTACTGTATTAGAAGTTCAGAGTACGAAACCAGCAGTACCAACCAGGGGGCAGGCAGGACAATGCTTCTCTGTGAAGCTCTGACAGAGGTTGTTTTCCTGGCTTTCTAGCTCCCAGATGAGGCCTTCATGCCTCATCTTGGAACCACATCACTGTGACCCATTTCCTTTTTCTTATTTCATTCTTGCACTCTCCCTGAACTTCTTGTCTCTCTTTTATAGGAATTATTATAATTACAAGATCACCTCAAGTTCTAACTTCATCGTATCCATGAAGTATCTTTGAACTGAACATGACAAGGACTGCATTTAAGCTGTCATTACTCTGGCCACAGTCAAGGATGTGTCAGTGGAGTATATTTCTGGAAAAAATCTCACTGGAGTAGGTACAGCCTACTCAACCACAGTGAAGCCCCCTCATTTCCCCAGCTTTAGACATGGACTGTCTATGCGGATGGGAAATTAAGATTATGATTTCCTTAGTCTACTTGGATTGGGATAGATTGGCCACAGCCAAGAACCAACTTCAGAAGCACTCAGCCCGTATTCCTCAGTGCTGAGATGGAGAACTATTTCCTTGATTCCTTTCCTCTCAAAAGGAGACAAGTCCAATGCCGCAGCCAGCATTTAGCCACAAACATGCTCTTGGGTAGAGAATTCTAAGAAAGGCAGACACATATCATAAACCATGCCCAGGAAGGACCATGGGCCTGGTCCACTTTAGCACAAACCAAGGTTATATGTGTGGATACTGCTGGCATAACAGCTATGAGTTGCCTTGTTAGACCTAAAAATAGCTGCTACCAGCATCAATTTTCAAATGATTACCTACTCCATCTCAGCTTCCCTGAGGCCTTCATAACCACAGCAAGGCACACACACATGCTTCCTACCCCTCTAAAAGAAACACCTGGAAAGGCCGGAGCCAAGAGGAAATTCAAGAGCCCAGGCAATCCTGAAGCGACACCTACTCCCTGTGCTGGCTGCCATGCTCTCTGCTGAGCTTCCTGCAGGATTCACAAGACTGAAAGCTGCAGCCACATCTCCCCACACTAAGAGTGACAAGGTTGTCTGCTAGACCAAAGCCAAGGCTTCAACAGGGGTGGATGCTAGAGCCCCAAGCCATTGTGTGCCTGACAGACAGCAAAGAACACAGGGCCATGGCGAGGGCGATACTGATTCGGAGGCTTATTTATGAAAACATATTGACAGACAGACAGACAGACAGACACACACACACACACACACACACACACACACACACACACACAGCATTGCCTATTGAACCAGCCCTAATGATCTAAAGCCAGAGGGTAATATCAAAGGATGACCTTATTGTGGTAGCTGGACATAGGACAAAACCACACTTAAAAGAGATCAAGGCCAACAGTACTGAGAGTAAGGAAATCTCACCAATGAAAAGATAAGGAAAGGTTCCACACACTCCTCTTCTCTGGCAAACGCAGGTGATCCCTTTATGAGGCTCAGCAGAGTGGCAAAAAGGAGCACTGATTATTCAAAGTTGCTCCCTGGTTTTGCAGGGACCTAATAGAATGGAATCGTTTCTCCATCAGTCTGAATCTCCTTACCAGTACTTAATTTCTCCCAGTTAAGAGGAACTGCAGTATTAAGTACCACAGTGGAAAGAAAACTTGATGATTAGGAATGTTTAAAACACCCTAACCCTTCTACTTCACAGCTGCACCTGGACGTTCACAGAGAGACAATCACTGTGTCTACTACTTCAGATGGTCGATGAGGGAAGAATTCATGGATGTCAAAGTCATCCCAGAAATACCTAAAAGACAAAAGCATATTAAGAAGTGGCTGGGGATGCCGGGCGTGGTGGCGCACGCCTTTAATCCCAGCACTCGGGAGGCAGAGGCAGGCGGATTTCTGAGTTCAAGGCCAGCCTGGTCTACAAAGTGAGTTCCAGGACAGCCAGGGCTATACAGAGAAACCCTGTCTCGAAAAAACAAAAACAAAAACAAAAAAAAGAAGTGGCTGGGGAGTCCCAGAGTCAGGGATTAAGAGAGTTAATCAGAGTTGATGCCAGGGAGCAAATGCTCACTGTGGGCACAGACCAGAAACAAAAGGGGCATCAATAAAGACATCAGTGGGGAAATACCTGGGGGAGGTTTGAACTGGGGTAACGGGGCAGTGAGAATGTTCCGGAATGTGAGACTGTGAGAGACACAGAGGCAGTGAAGCTACACACACTTCCTCACTTGTAGGAAACCATCTCATCGCAACAGGCATCCACTCAGAATCCTCCTTTCCAGACACGCTGGGAACACCAAAACTTCTATCCTGGACAGGTATGCATGACTTTCTACAGAGCAACCCCACTCTTAGCAACTGACAACCACAGAGGTGCATGCACACACATGCACACACTCCAGAAAATTAAAGTCTCTGACTTCTATGTAGGAAGCACTCGCACATAAAGCTCTCAGTGAAGCCTCCCTCTTGAGGTGGACTCAGGAAGTTATCAGTGCAAAACAAAACTGCCTAGCTCAAGGTCCTGTGAGCTTTACGGGTCATTGGGTTCCATTATAGAAAACAAGCCACTCATGTCTGGTATTGTGTTGTCATGCAGCCTGAGAAGACATGACTGGGGAGAAGGGTAGTCCTCTAGCCAGTGGTCAGGTGAACTTGGGGGAGGGCTAACCGACCTACAGAGGAGCAACTGTTAAGTTAGACTGACAGTATGGTGAAGGGAAGGTCAGGGTCCTGCCTGCTGGTCTGGCAGCTCTCAAATATGAGGCTCTGCCATCAGTCTCTTTGACCAGACTTGTCTCAGGCATATCTCTCTGCTTCTCCCAACTCATGGGATGTGGGAATCCATGACACGCAGATAAAGCATGCACTGTGAAGGCAGCTTCCAAAAATAGTGCAGCTTCATACTTGTGAACTATAAACAGCAACTCGTAAGCAGGAGTTCCCATTCCAGGAGAGAGCTACTTCAGCTTGCAAACCAGTAGCTGCCACGGCCACAGAGTCCACTCACTGTCCTCAAGGTTGACAAGGAAGGCGTCCCACCCAGAGTATTCAAAATCTCGGCCCTTCGAGGAAGAGCGCTGAAAACACAGTCTTCCTCACTAACTGACAAGGGCATCCTTGCAGCTAGCCCAGGGAGAGAGGTGGGGCTAGGCCAATATTCACACCAGCCCCTCTCCCCAAAGAAGTATGTGACTGCTCTGATGAGCAGATCCAGGACCCCAGATGGCTCAGACCCACCCAGACTTGCTGTGGTCTCTGGCATTAAACACTGACATAATGAAGCTGTAGGGTGTGGAGGCGGGAAGCCCGTCTGAGTAAACCACTTTGCCGTGTTCAACTTCATTCTGGTTCTGCTTACCATGTGCTTTTATGAATCTTGTCTTGGTATATTTTATTTCTATCACTTCATATTTGAGAAAAACACATCCTCTATGAGACCGTTAAGGGGATGGACAGATGTGAACACACAGTCCAATTTACTAATGAGAAAGATTATCCTTTACGGCCGCCCTGCACTAAGCCTGCACATGCGGCTACTGGAGGGCGTGCCCTTCCTTGGCTTTCAAATTGATAGATCATATTGAAAACTGCACCGCTGGATCGAGAGAGCCTGTGTTCAGGCCTTACTCCTCTCTCTTAAGCCCCCTTGTTTTCCTGTTAGCGTGCTCATCGGCTTTCTCTCTCTCCGGCTTTGCTGAGGTGAACTTGGTGGATTCGTTCCTAGGCTTCCTCTTGGCTAACCTGTTCACTCCTGAACATTTGCTACCCTGACAATCTTTTCTTGTCTTATGTGCATAGGATTCCTTCACTTTTAAAATTACATTTACTCATTTGTGTCTATGTGTGTGCCCATATGTGCTTGTGTGCATACCATGACAAACATTTGGAAGTCGGAGGACAACTTATGGGCGTCCGCTCACCACCACATAGGTCCAGGGTATTAAACTCAGGCTGTCAGGCTTAGCAGCAGTAAGTGCCTTTACTTGTTGAGCCATGATAGCTTTGGTTATAATTTTTTTTTTTTTTTTTTTGTTTTTTGAGACAGGGTTTCTCTGTGTAGCCCCTGGCTGTTCTGGAACTCACTCTCTAGACCTGGCTGGCCTCGAACTCAGAAATCAGCCTGCCTCTGCCTCCCAAGTGCTGGGATTAAAGGCGTGCACCACCAATGCCCGACTGGTTATAATTTTTAATCTTGAAAGATTTGCAGAACTCTGAGTGGAAGTGTTTTCCCCTTTGAATCATTATTGTATTCTCAAAGAACAAAAAGATATGGTTTACCAAAAAAATATACTATGTTTGAAAAATAACAAGTTAACATATTGGCAATGGACTAACAACTCCCTCAGAAGACGAAAAGAAAAGGCAGTAAAGTTTTCATGTATAAATCAACAGACAATAGAATAGACGCCAATGTCCACATGTGTCTAGTGTCCAGATGTGTCCAGATGTGTCCAGTGCCTCTTTTGATTCCAAAATTCTGACTTGGTTCTTGCCTTACTCTAATCTCAAGACAAAGGAAATAGGAGTCATCAAGTTTTTTTTTTTAAGATTTATTTTTATTTATTATACGTAAGTACACTGTAGTTGTCTTCAGACACTGCAGAAGAGGGAGACAGATCAGATGGTTGTGAGCCACCATGTGGTTGCTGGGATTTGAACTTATCACCTTCGTAACAAGCCAAATATGTACTTGCCTAAAATCTTATTTTTATTTTTTCCTTCAAGACAGGGATTTCTGTGTAACAGCCCTGACTATGTTAGAGCACCCTCTGTAGATCAGGCTGGCCTTGAACTCTCAGAAATCTGCCTGCCTATGCCTTCTGAGTACTGGGATTAAAGGCATGTGCCGCCACCACCCTGCTAAAATCTTGTCTTTCAATGTAAATTTTGTTTGAATGGTCAAAAGAATTTTATTTGGATAAATGCTTTCCCTCTGGGTTTTCTTCTTTTTAATTTGCTAGAACCACAAATAGCTTCAAATTTAAATAATATAAAATATTTTTAGAATGACAATAGATAACAACTTCAGTTGAGCTCTTCAGGATGCAGAGTGTAATAAGTACTAAGGAAAGACTGCATAGTGGCAATTTATCTCTAGCTTTTAATGTTGCTACCTTGGCAAAGAACTAAAGATCATCCCAATTTTATTTTTATTTCAATAACGATGCTAAATAAATATTCGAGATGCAGACTCACCCATTAAGGTACAAGCCATATATTTCCCATATCTGTGTCCATTAAGTTTATGCTGAACTGTCTCTCCTGCTTATGCCAATACTTGTACAAAGCCAGCACACCCTTGAAAATCTATTTGTAAAAAATGCAGAACGAACTAAATTCTGTGTTGTACCATCAAAGCTGACTCTCCCAGCATCTGTCCTTGTCTTTCTCTTGCGTGTTGTTTATTTTAGATCCTCCCTCCCGACTTTTTTTAGACCATTTCAGACTTCTCATATGTCAGAAATCCTGGCTCATGACTATGGCACACTTTCCTTGGCTTTTTCAGTTCCTAAATCTCACGTTCAGTCATTGGTAGAGATTTGCATTTCCCACTTTTTAGTTGTACAGGATAAAGACAAAGCCTAATTTAAGACAGTTTTGTTTGCTCCTTAGTTTGCTTTTTGGAATTTCCCATTGATTGTTTTCCTGCTTTTCACCACCTGGCTTTATAACAAAATCCAAATGTACAGACTTGTTATTTGTGTTAGCAATGAGCACGGGAGTTGGTTTGTTTAGTGGAGGGAATAGAGAAGAAGTGGAGGAGACAGAGAGCTCCAGTCTGCTGTGTTCCAGTTAGGACAGGTTCCCTAAAAATTGAACATTTTACTCCTTAGCTGTTCAAAATCTAAAGTGCATCTTCCTTATGATGAGGGGTGACTTGATAAGGGTAGAATTCCCACAGACCTCTTCTGCTCTTCGCAAAGCAAAGCTTGCAGAGACCAAAGAAGGGCCGTCGAGGGTTCTGATGAAACTGACCGAAGGAGCCGTCGTCTCTCCAGCTAAATTCCTAGGCACTTTTTGGATCATCTCCATACAGTGTGTGCTTCTGAAATTCTTCAAACAAGGGAAACAACTGGCAAGAAGTGAAAATGACTCAGACCAAATTCATCAGTACACACAAAATAAAGCATGAATGTATAAGGTAGGGAGAGGGCGCTGATAATGACATTTTTGTTGTTAAAAAATGGTTTTAAGGGTAGAGAATTAAATTTTAAGAATGATGTTAATAACTTAAATCTCTCCTGATTTTATAAAATAATATTTATGCATGCTATTGCTAAAGAGGGTTTTAAGCAGTGGAATGCAGCTTTGTGCTCCTTTCTGGTGTTAAATTTACTCATTCCATACAATATTGTGTGTGTGTGTGTGTGTGTGTGTGTGTGTGTGTGTGTGTGTGTGTGCATATGTGTGTTTCTATCTGTTTTATATTTATAATAATGACCAGCAGGGCAACTAAAACTTGTTCCTGGCTTGAGTTCCTATTAGGTTGCTGAATACAATATCTTGGTCCCGATTAACTTCATTACAGACAATATGGTAGTCAAAGCAGAATACTTACTGAGATAGAATTTTGAGCTTTAGAAATGCTTCTTAACCAGGGTTTTCTCTGTCAGTGTAGGAGCATGTGCACAGCTTGTTCATGATGAAGAGCTCACCAGATCAGGTTATCCGACTCCTATCTTAGCTCCATCAACACTCTCTCATCCTAAGAACAGATCTGTGATGTCAACCCTTATCCATCTGCTGTCCTTACCTCCTTCCTCTTCTCAGTTTCAAGCTGTGCCACACTAAACCATTAAGAGCCTGGGTGAAAACCATGTGGTTATATAAACACTCACTATTTCTGTCTTATGAAAACACTTCCCCGTGAGTTATTCAATATGCTTCTCGCATCAGAGGATGTATATCCTTCTTGGGATGGCACTGAAAATGTTCCTATTTAATCTACCACCCCACCCCTGCCATGACAAATTGCTAAACTTTTCATACAGGGCAGCTGCAAATCCCCAGGAAATAGGAATTGGATTTCAACAAGGTGTGCAACTATTAAGCAAGGTAGAGACAGCTGTGATGTGGTGGGGTAAACTGAGGGAAGGCTAGGAGGAGGATGGGCTCCTGTTTCAGCCCTGTCACCCAGAGTTCCCCACCCTCATGGATCCACCATCTTCTCAGTAGCAAAAGTCAGCTTCAGTGATCGCAATGGAGTTTTCTTAGGTGTAATGTATCTGTTAGAGGAAACATTACTTGGAGTAGTCACAACATACTTGCTGTCCTGCTGCACTGGGCAGTCTGACCTACACAGTGAGAGATGGTCTCCAAAATGCAAAAGCTGGGACGTAGCTCAGTGGTAGAACACTTGCCTAGGCAGCATGGACTTAGGGCTGGAAGCAGTGCCTACCACTGCCAGGAAGACCAATGAGCTGAAAGGATGAATCAAGAGTCAGATCTGTCATCACCACACTAAAGCCACTGTAACTGGGAGATGGCAGAACCTGTTTCTACAGAAAATGACTTACTATGTAATGTGCCAACTCTAAGAGTTGTTAAGGACTGGATTTTGAAAAAGAAGGCAAGGACAGGCTGTGGGAATATTTATAAGAGGCAAAAGCACAGTATATTATCATCCTACATGGTGCCATCCTTTAGGAAGGCATGGGTACTCGGTGTGAATCTCTTAGCAGAGGTGAAAGAGGGCAGAGCAGAATCCACCCATGGCGACATTTGATCCATCCTGTAGTGGATTGCTCGGATGCTGCTTGTATCCTAAATACTGGTTCCTCAAGATTCGGTTGCCCCTGAAGAGCAGATCCTCACATACTCAAATAACGCCATGTGAACCCTCTTCCCAATTTAACGGGTCAACAAAAGACTAGAGCCTGTGATTGAGCAGTAGAGGGAGAAAGGTGGAACTGGAGATTGCAGAAAGAAAAAAGAGAAGAGGAAGAAGCCACTATGGACCGGAAGCCGCCATGGGCCGGAAGCCGCCATGGAGCAGAAGCCACCATGGACCAGAACCACATGACCAGGAGATACAGCAAGTAACAAGGGTAATTGAAGCTGGGGAGAAAGTTAACATAGCCCTAGATCTGCCCAACCTAATTTATAACCATATGGCTTATAAATAAAATATC